>JBBMEG010000022.1:11735733-11747276 GCA_037832605.1 Cyclanthera cordifolia
GCTATTATTTAATAATAGCGTATAAGCTTTCAAATTAAGGAAAGATCGATAATTACATTTGAAGTGATTCAAGTTTCCTTTTTTTTCTTTTTTTTTTTTATAGAAAAATTACGAATATTAGTAACAATGTTTGGGTCATAATGAACAAATCAGTCACCCTACAAATTCAATAGTTTCTCTAAATCTGTATATGTGGAAGTGGGTGGAAGTTTTTATTTTATTTTATTTTTATTTTTATTTTATTGTTTTGATTGCAAATTACATCTAGTGATGATATTTTCGTTAAATGATTTAATTAAACAAAAACCAATTAATTAATTAAAAAAAATTATAAGTTTAATAATCGTTAAACACGAAAGTTAGAGTGCAAAAGAAGTGGTATCCAAAATTTAAAATAATGCACTATAATCTAAAGGAGACAAATGCATCAAATCTGATGTTCCTGTTAAAAGTTGACAAAAATAGAATGAAATTCCACCAAATATGTCTTCACAACCTCATCAATGTCTTTCAATTTTTTAACTATCACACCACTTATTCCTCCTAAATTTGTGGATATATTTTCTTCATTTATTCTTCTATAAAACTTATTTTGACAAGAAGTACCGAATATATTGTTTTGTGACGTAATGGTTTCATTGTTTGATGTATTGTCGTTCAATATGAACGCCATAAATAAATAATTTCATTTTTTTAATGATTGACGTGTTCTTTTTTCGTAGTTAATATGTTTTTTTTTTCTTCCAATTTGGTTATGATGTTTTAAAATTAAACAACTTTTAGCTATAATTTTTTAATAATGCCTACTTTTACTTCCAAAGATAATAAAATTGTTAGTTACATAAAATAAATGTCGGTGAAATAACAACTAAATTTATTTTAAATTTTAATATATCAATAAAGTGATTTTTAAATTTTCATTTGAATTTAACTTTTAAAAAATAGAAGTATAAAGGTAAATTATAAAAACATAGTACACTAAAAGTTGGTATTATTGAAATGTTACGTAAAAATGTTAAGTTTAAAAAAATTTATAGATCAAATTAAAAATAGATCCAAATTTAGAAGCTAAAAATTAATTTCCCTCTAACAACTTATTCTAAAGTTATTGATGAATTTTTGAAGCATAAATATTTAAAATTTTGACATTAAAATGAAACATTTGTTTAATCATTTGTCACTGAGAAAATGAAAAATAAAATAAAATAATAATAATAACAGAAAATGAAAGCAAAATTAATAATTGTGTTTGAGGGCAATTATTATTTCGTAAGGAAGTGAAAGTGTGTTATTGTTGGATGTTGATCAATGAAAATGTAGTTGGTTTGTTATGAAGGTTATTATTTGGGTTGACAAAGTTGGTTTTGTGGGTCACTAACAAAATTTTTAAAAATTCAGAACCTTCCAAATATTTATTTAGTCATTAAATTACAGTTGCTTTCCATTAACAAGAGGCGATTAAAAATATTGCAAACATGTTTAATAGAATAAAATAACAGATAAAATATCATTTTAGTTAAATTTCAAGGAGTTTTTTCTACAAGTAGCAAAAAAAAAAAAAAAAAAAAAAAAAAAAAGTCAATCGAAATCCACCGTAAAAATTTGCTTATCGAGGACGAAATTGCGTGCAAGATGAAAAAATTGCTTTTGATATCTAAGTTAGTAGAGTATTTTAAAAGTATTTTAGAGAGAGCTTGATTAAATAGCTTACCGACGGTTTATTAGCTTAGAATTGCTTGGCTTGAAATGGAGAATTCAATAATATTTAGCCGTTGGACTTGTATCCGCAGTAACGCTTAATAGTCAGTTGTTTGAAACATTCACCATTATGTCAGGAATGAGTATCGGCGTAACCCCTGATCGTTATACCTTAAGGGTGTAACGGTCTTGGACTTGGTCAACCCTTGTGGGTCCTCACCTCCATGGCCAACTCCTTAGTGGCATGAGCCTTCTCGATGTAACTCCTAATCGTTATTGGCGGATCTAATTGTCACTTGCACTTAGTCGGATCTTAGAGCAGTCCTGACCTCCACCACTTTTTTTTTAGGGGTGTTCACCTTTGACCGTCTACTTAGGAATCAGCTTTGAATTTGGTCACATTTGTGCAGTTGTGCAATTGGTTGTATTTTGATGTAGTTTTTCAATAAGAAAAAAATCTTAATATTTTGAGGAAAAAAAAAGTATTTTCTTAATTTTATTTCTGATTTGTAATTAAAATAAAAAAAAAAAAGAAATAAAGAAAATAAACTAGATCCGTGTGCCAGAGACAGAGGTCACATGACTAATAATAATAAAATTTTGAATTTTGAATTTGTGAACAGTCATTAATTGTAGAGATCATATGATTTATAAATATTGATTGAACATTTTCTGTTGAATCTGAACATGTTTTTTTGTTGGATGGATTACAAAATGCATCTTTAAAAATTATATATAAGAATATATAATTAGAAAAAATACCTTTCACAAATTATGAGAACAACAATTGTATACATCAAATAATTGAAAGTAAAAAAAAATCTTAAATATATTAAAGGGTTGGTGATGCTCATTTATTAGATAATAGTTATGTCTTTTATATAGTCTCTGTACTTTAGAGAAATATAAAATTTTATCTCAATAGTGTAAAAAAAATCGAATTTAGTCCCATATTATTTGATAAAATCTAAAAATTAATTCATATAATTCATAAATCGTTGTCATTTTTTTTTTGAGACAGATATTCACACTATACTCGGGTAACCACGCCGTCCTTAGGCCAAACACCGGGAGACAACAAAAAAATGGAGAGCCCAAGCATTCAACCAACTAAGACACCTCTTGTAGTCAGTCAAATTAAGTACTTAGATGCTACTTTTGATTATGAATGATATGTTTGTTTTTTGTCTAATTAATTATTTATCCTTCTCGTCATCAAACACATAAATAATTAAATTCTACGTATTTTATTTAACAATAATTACCAATGAATAAACTATTTTTTTAGATTTTATAAATCTTAAAGGTTAAATTTTTATTTTTCAAATTTTATTATTAAATTATAAATTTCTCCCCTAGGTCTAAAATTTTAAATTATAAAAAAAAAAACTTTAATTTCTTCCCATTATAATAACAAAATTTATAATTGCTGTAGCTAGTTATGTTATAATAATAGTGATAATAATAATTGTTGTTATTTAAAAGCTCTTTTATTTTTAGTTGTTATTTAAGCATGCAAGTACAGTTCTGGCCTGACGTGTCTAAAGCAAAATAAAGTGCAATATGATCATAAAGAAAGAAAAAGACATTTTATTTTGTTTAAAATGATCAATAAACCTCTAAATTTAAAATATTTTGTTCAGTAATTTTTTTTAAAACAAAACAGAAATTAAATGTAAATACGTTTATTAGAAAGTAGTTATTGATATATACCATCAACTTAGTTAAATGAATTTGTGTTTTTTAATTGCTTTTATATAAATGAACGATTTGTTATAATAAAGTTTTATGATTAGTATATAAATTCTCATAAATTTCTTAACTCTTAACTCGTATTCTTCGAGATTAATTAAGCTGATCTCTTTCTTTTTTCGTGGACGTAACTAAAACAAATGTTATGTATTATTGAACACAAAAATTATTATGTTTTATCTCATACTATTTTATTGTATTGTTGTTCTAACATTACATAAATTAAGGGTATCTTTGGCTACGACTAGAAGGAAAAAAAAAGAAGGAAAGAAAAATGAAGAAAAGTAAAATTAAATTAGTGATTGATGTGACGAAACTGGTGGGTCAAACAATTAGAAGGGATCTCTTCATTTCCTAACTTTTTTCATCACACCAAACATACCTCAAGACATGTATGGCTAGAGTGAGAAGGGAAGGAAAGGAAAGATAAAAGATAAAAGAATGGATAAATAAAGAAAAAATAAGAATAAATTAATCATTAATGTAATGAAAATTGGCGAGGAAATAATAGAAGGAGGTCGTTTTTTTCTTTTTTTTTCTTATCAGTATAACCAAACATATCCTAAATGTTTGAATTGAATGCAAGAGAAAAGTGATGATTGAGGAAAGAGACATTCTTGTATATGAGTTGTTGAAATAGAATTTTCAAAACATAGCCGTCAATCACCCATGTCCATCACATGGCTCAGATCTGTCTTTTCTCCCAACTGAAATGACCCATTATGCCTATTTCTCTCACTCTTTCCATTGCTTGATCCAATGCTCAAACCCACCTCAAAAAACTTCTTCTGCTTCTTCTAATTCTTCAATTTCAGTTCAAAATCCCTAAAAAAACAATGACCCAGTTCCTCAATCTTGCTCTTGGAGTGATAATACTTGCAATTTTGGCCATTCTCCTCTTCATTTTCTTAAACAGAAGAGTAAAAAAGGGGAAAGATGAGTATTACAATGATATCGAGAGGAAACAAGTGAGAGAAAAGGGAGAAGTAGAGGAGGAGAGAGAAGAATTGGTGAGTTTTCAAGGAGGAAATGACCTTACCATTGTGGATGTTTTGGAAGCTCCTGGTGAAGTGATTGGAAAAGCTAACCATGGAACTTTGTATAAGGCTTATTTGCAAGGTAGCAGCTCTGTGAAGCTGTTGAGATTTCTCAGACCAGTTTGTACTGCTGAGTTTCAACATTTTGTAAGTGAGATTGAGTTCTTGGGTTCCATTAGACACCCAAATTTGGTGCCTCTTTTGGGATTCTATTCTGGTCCTAGAGCTGAGAAGCTTCTCATTCATCCATTTTACAGGAGAGGAAATCTTTCTCAGTTCATTACAGGTAACATTCTCTCTTTTCTTTACATCTCTTTCTGGCTGTGTTTACGGCACTCGGCCTCTTTTAATCTCGAGTCTTGCACCTTTGTTGGATCATTAGAGGCTTAGGCCTCTATGTTAACACATTCATGCTTAGTTTTTTGTACTTTATAGGATAACTAGAAGAATAGTATTAATTATTTTAATTCTTTAAAGTATAAGATTTGAACAAGATGACTAATTACTACTTTTTAGACTTTGTTTATGATCTCATTTTCAAATATTACTTTGTTTATCTATTTTGATTATTTTTTTTCTTATGGATTCTTGTGCACATACTAGTTTCCAAATCATTCATTTAATTTTGATCATTTATTTGGTTACTTTCCTCCCCCGTTTTCTTTTGGACTTCTTATATTCGCCCTAGGTGCCTGTAAAGTTCACTTATGTTTCATTCATCAAGAAAATTTTTTTATTTAAAAAACACTCAATCCTATTAATGTTGGTGTGATGTTTTAGGTTTTTTTACCTAAGTATTATGTTTTACCATACATGTTTACCCAAATTTAGAATTTTTATATGTTTTTAATTATAATGAATGCTTATGCCTCACCACTTCCCGAGGAAAAGCCTCCATGTTGCCTTTAGCCTTTTAAAACCTTGTTTGATGTGCAGGTTACTGTAATTAATGTCATGAGAAGTTGTGTTTGGAATACGGAGTTGTGATAAATAATATTGAGTGCATGTCATTTTAATGCGAGTTATGATAAACGATGTTTGAGAATCAGTAAATTATAGCTAAAAACAGGAAATGGTTAATTTGTAACGGGCATGAGTTATGTGAAACAATGGCTTGATTTTGGATCAACCTGACGGTTATTATAATCGGTGAACCAAAATCTAACCTCCCGTTTCATGAACGGTCCCCCACATTAGTTTTCTTTTGAATGTTTCCAGAAAAAAACATTGGATCATCATTAGGGCTCTGTTTTTTCTCTGTTTCTACATAGTTTTGTTGATGAGAAAAACATTGGATCTTCATTTTCCATGACAATTTAGGTTACCTTTTATGTGTTTTGTAAATTTGGACATTTAGCTGAAATGAAATGTGTTGACGATTCAATCTATTTTCATTCGATTCGGCAGGTGGGCATGGCGACTCACACCGATGGGCAGTTATAAACAAGATCTCGGTTGGTATAGCGAAAGGTTTGGATCATCTCCATACTGGGTTACAAAAGCCAACAATCCATGGGAATCTACAGTCGAAAAATGTTCTTTTGGATCGAAACTACGAACCGTACGTCTCCGATTTTGGCCTACATCTACTGCTGAATTCCTCTGCTGCACAAGAGATACTTGAAGGATCAGCAGCCAATGGCTATAAAGCTCCTGAGCTGATCAAGATGAAGGATGCAACTGAGGAGACTGACATCTATAGCTACGGCGTGATCTTGCTCGAGTTACTGTCCGGGAAGGAACCGATCAATGAAAAGCCAACTCCCGATGAGGATTTTTACTTGCCTAACTTCATGAGAAATGCAGTTCTTGGACATAGAATTGCAGATCTGTTTCATCCAGAAATACTTCTCTATAGCAGCATTGATGGAAACACTGTAACTGAAGAAAGGATTCTCAAATTCTTTCAGCTTGCTATGGCTTGCTGTTCTCCTTCTCCAGCTCTTAGACCAAGTATGAAGCAAGTTCTTCGAAAGCTCAACGAAATCAGATCGTAATCGAAGTTATGCAGCGTATTACCAACATAATTGAGAAGGAATTGATTTTGTTGTAACTTGTACATATTGGAAATACCATTTGAGGTAAGGAGTAAACATTATTGGTAATTGCTGTTTAGAAAGTTTTCTCATTTTTTAAAATAGTTAAAGCTATTCTTCTTTCCAAGATCTTGGGTTCTATGAACAGTCTATAAGTGGTTAATAACCTTAATCATGTACAAGCTATAGAAAAGCTTTTTCTTAAAAGCACTTATTTAAGAATATTCTCTTAAGCCCACGAGATTTCACTCGATAATTTTTTTTCCTCTTCCTCACACACCCTCCCTGTATTTATAATTGAAAATTCTAACAAACTCCTTGACTAATTGTCCTTATACCTCTCGTATTATTTCTAATTCGAGGCCCAATCCCATTAGTTTTCTTGACTAAAAAGTACAACTATATTTTTGGGGTGTTTGAGACGAGGATGGAGAATAGTTTCTACTCACATTTAGATCACAACAATCATTCTCACATAATCACTTTTCATTGTCCCATAAACACTTTTTATTCCGTTCATAACCAATATTCATTCTCATATTAGATATCCATCTCAAAACCAATTTGTGAGGTAAGCAATAACTCATCTATCTTATTAATGCATGAAGGACTTCACTTTTTCAATATAGAATAATAGCGTGATCCTTAACATTGTATTTACTATTTTGTTTCCTAATAATCGTTAACCCTAAATAGATGTAATGATTTTCACATATAATCATTATGTACACTCCAAACATAGGTAATGATTCCGCACGACCATTTCCTTGGGAACACATAATTATTTACCCAATATTCCCATAGATTCTCATTCCCTATTAGTATTACATTCCTCTAGTCCCAAAGGCTCCCTTAGTTGATTTCTTTTTTCTTTTTTTTTTCTCTGTTTGCATTGGTCAAATAAAAGATGGGAAAACAGATAACTAATATATAAAAAAGAAATTTCTCTCAACTTTTTCTATACTGATCTGATTCTTTCCTTACAACATTGGTTATAAAATTTTCCCCTTTGTTCAGAAAGCCATGTGAGTTTCTTCATCTTTTAAAACTCAGGGCCCTCAAGCTAACACTTATGCACAATATCAGAGGAATGTGGCACATGCTTCTTCTTCTACTCTTATCCATCCAACATTGATTTTTTTTTTTTAATTATTTTTTTTTAATGCATGACACTCTCATCTTGACTATTGTTATTTGACTTTTTTTTCATTCATCCCTCCAAGGGTTGACTTTCTGATCATCAATTGGTAACAATTTTGTTTTCTGTTTTCTAAAAACAAAATTGCCTTACTAATGATTTTAGCTTTGAAATCTTCTCTTTGAAAATGTTGTTTGATGGCAATTATGTTTTTAGTTATCTCAAATTGAACTTATTTCTTGAGATCCGCCAAAAGAGTAGTAGTTCAACGACATCAGTATATATCAAAGAACCACGAGGTCACATGTTCGAATCCCTCTTCTAATCTCTAAAAAAAAGAAAAAGAAAAAAAAAAAAGCAAACTTGAGATCCTTTATTTAGAATTTAGTCCTTTTAAAAACATAGAAATAGCAAATTGTCAAGCATGAGCTAGTGATTGTAAAATTATATCCAACTTAGTTGCAATTTTCAACAGTTACAACTTCAATGGTAATTGTAAAAGGTTAAGAAAAATAGTGCTTACTAAATATATATATATATATATATATATATATATATATATATACATGCATACATACGCGTCCTAATAGATAAAAGTTTAAATTCTAATCACTATGCATATCCAATACAGTATACATGTTTTATTACAGAAGAATTATGTTAAACCATCGATCAATCCAAAAGTTCTTCAAGAAATTCACGGAACCATCTTATAGCACTGGAAGGTCTATAGATAATAACATTATATGTAATACAGTCACAGGAGTAATACAAACTAGCTAGAAAGACTCAACTACCGACACAATAACTTCGGCCACGAAAAGCAACTCCACCCTGATTAGAGCCTGGCTGTGGTTGTGCTGGTGGTGGAGATGGAGACGAGCGTGTTCGAGTTTGTTCCTGAGGACTTGTTCGAGTACCATTGAGGCGGTAGCTTCTTCCACGAAAAGCAGTACCAGCAGACGGGTCACGTTGCACAGGAGAGTTGAATTGTGTCCCTTCACCCCAATATGCTACTAGCTTGTGACTGTAACGTCATTAAGGTTTGTACAGAAAAATTAAGGCAGCTCAAACCAAACATGGTAATACGTATGTATACGGATACAAGACATGGATACGACATGACACAAACATGGTAATACGTTATTTCTATAAAAGCAATCTAGGACGTAAACACAACAAGGATACGGTTATCGACATGTACATTTATGCCTAAAATGAGTTTGATGTATCTATATATCATATGTCTATTTCGTATAACGTGTCTAATAAAATATTGGACTTATATTGACTTTTTATTACAAGCGTCTATAAGGAGTGCTCCAATAGAATTATGCACTACCTAGTAACCAAGAAGTTACAGGTTTGAGATCCCTCATCTCCGGATGCTGTTGAACTCAAATAAAGAAAAAAAAAAAATGCAAGTCTAACCAGTGACAAAGAGACCATATCAAAGAAAAATAATGACATTGTATAAATTTGAACAAAAGATATCCTATTCTAATACAGAGTTAAATCATCACTCAACCTAAAAGTTAAATTTAATGGATTACGATAAATTTAATCTTGGTAGGCTATGATATTAATGCTAAATGTTAGATGTAGACTAATGATATGAAATGGAATACCTCTAAGAGATCTAAGGTCAAGATCACCTTTGATACTATACCAAATCAAAGCTAGATCCAAAATTTTAAGACCATGTTTGATAACCATTAGTTTCTTGTTTTCTGTTTTTAAAATTTCAAGCTTGTTTTCACTAAAATTCTCTTCGAAGTTTCATCTTCTCTCAATGAATTATTTGAATCCTAATCAAAATCTTAAAATCAAAACAAGTTTTTGGAAGCTAATTTTTAGTTTTGACAATCCAAGGTTAGAGTAGTTGATGCAGTCTTAGTTTTCTTTTTCTTCGAAGGCTTCTTAATATTCAAAAACCAAAAACAAAATAATTATCAAACGGGATTAAACTATAACATTAGATTGAGCAGAATTCATGTAATGCAAATATATGTATGTATGAACTATGTAGGATACATCCAGAAAGGAGTTTTGAGTATGAACTTTCCACCAGCAAGAGGATGTAGAACAGTCAAAAAGTAATAAAGATGCCCTGCCACCATTCCCAAAATGTCTGGCATCAATGGATCACCAAAGATTAGATCTAGAGCCAGCATTGCCCATGGAAGATAGAATCCCTGTGGAATACATTAATTGGATAAACTGATTGGATAAGCTAAATTATGTCAACCGACACTAACCTTCAACGAAACGACGCCGTAGATGTTGATACGTGCATTCGGGAACTCACGGCCCCAAATGTAGACAATCATGAAAACCAAAGAGCCTCCCATGAATGGAGTCCAAAAATATGGAATGGCAGCAATCATCTGAAGTAAAAGAACTGATAGTAATCAAACACCATAGCTAATTTTCTTATTGTTCTTGTTAATGAAATTTGAGATTTGCTGCCCCTTGAAATTCCCAGTATCAAAAAAACAGTAATATTCTATCGATGGTGATGCAGTTAACAATATAAGAAATTGAAAGGCTTGGCCTTTGAAGGTGTGCTCTCTCAAGTTCGCAAGTTCGAAACTCATCTGTGACATTAATTTGTAGACACCTCTCGTGTCTGAGCAAAGCTTCAATTTCTCGGTTTCATTAAAAAAAAAAAAAAAAAAAATATATATATATATATATATATATAAATAAATAAATAAATCTGACTCACCAGAAGTGAAAGAGCTCCAGAAAACAACATCCACACATAATCTGCAGTTCTTTTATCAAAAGGACCTCTCTCCAATGATACACCATATTTTGCTCTGTGAAGTTTAGAATGCATAATTGTTATGCAAATATGTTAGGTACATACCGATAATAATTTAGGCTCCATTTGATAATTATTTGAATTTAATTTTTGAGAAACTTATAGTCAAATTTCTTCACATAGTTTTATCCTTTCTAGAAAAAGACATTTCAATTATTAGCCAAAATCCAAAAACAAAACAAGTTTTCTAGACTTAGTTTGATGATAGATATTAAAACGCGTACTTGTTTTCGTACCATAGTTATCAAACGGGGTCTTAAAAAAAATTTCCGTTAGTTTTCAAAACTTGGCTTGAAATGAAAACGTTTTAAAAAAATACAAAACAAAAGAAAGAAGCACATAGTGAAAATAGTGTTTATAAGTTGCATTTTCAAAAACTAAATGCTATCAAATGGGTCTGATTCTATTACTTCAACTCAAACAAGCAAGATAATCACTTGAAAGTGGTATGATTCTTACATGATTATCAGACGAACAGCAAATCGCAACGAAAACTGGCCGAGGAAGAAGAAGTTGGTTACGAGCCTCCAAATCTGTCAAAGAAGGAAGTTGGTTGTAGCAAAAAAAAATTCAGAAAACAAAATTTGGCCGCTATAAAAATCCATATTTTGCACACACAAAGTGAAATTGGTTTAACCTGAAACTTTTTAAATACAAGACTGTAGTCCAGAGCTATGTTCTTATAGTTGAAAAGCTGGAGATAGAAAGCAGCAGTGGTCATCAAACAGCTCACTCCATACAGCTTGCTCACAGGTGGGAGTGAGTGATAATATCTAAAACAAGTCATGAAAAAATAAAATAAAAAACAAGCTTATTATAAAAATACTGATACGCATAAGTCTAACCGTCTGATTCTTATGCATTTGATTGCGCTCATTTTTTATCATTTGGCGAAGTTCGAGAAGTCAATGCCAAATCTTAACTGACTTATCCTATTACATTTGGCTGAACTCATTCTCGACCATTTGGCCAAGTTCAAGAAGTCAATGCCAAATCTTAACTGACTTATCCTATTACATTTGGCTGAACTCATTCTCGACCATTTGGCCAAGTTC
>JBBMEG010000022.1:11747376-11804904 GCA_037832605.1 Cyclanthera cordifolia
AAGAAGACTATGAAAACTCATTGCATAACATATGGATGTGCCTCGAGCTAACCGTCTTACTACATTTGGTTGAACTCATTCTCAACTATTTAGCCAAGTTTAGGAAGGCTACACGTTCATTGCAAAATGTATCCGTATGCCTTAGCTAATCATTTAATCATATTACGTTTGGCTAAACTCATTCTCGACCATTATGTCAAGTTTAAGAAGACTACACAGACTCATTACAAAACATATTAATACACCTCAAGCTAACCATCTAATCTTATTACATTTGGTTGAACTCATTCTTGACCATTAGGCCAACCGTCTTATCTTATTACATTTGATTGAACTCTTCTTTGCTATTTGACCACTTAAACAAGGAAGACTACACAAACTCATTACAAATCAAATCAACATGCCTC
This sequence comes from Cyclanthera cordifolia, assembly GCA_037832605.1. Taxonomy (NCBI): domain Eukaryota; kingdom Viridiplantae; phylum Streptophyta; class Magnoliopsida; order Cucurbitales; family Cucurbitaceae; genus Cyclanthera; species Cyclanthera cordifolia. Next base: position 11,747,784 of record JBBMEG010000022.1, read on the forward strand.
AAGCTAACCGTCTTATCTTACTACATTTGGTTGACTCAGTCGTTGTGCATTTAACCAAGTTCAAGAACACTACACAAACTCGTTACAGAACATATTAATATTTCTCAAAAAAGTTCTATCTGATTCAACTCGTTCTTAACAGCTAACCCATCTAATTCGAATATGCCTAAAACAAATCAAATACATAAAACAAGACTTCTTCAGATCCTGATTTTGCAAGAGAAAACTCTGAAATTCAATGGAAATAAAAATTCAACAAAAAGAGAGAGAGAGAGAGAGAGAGAGAGAGAGAGAGAGAGAGAGAGAGAGAGAGAGAGAGAGATTACTCTAAAGGGGTAGACATTTGCAAGAATTATGGAGCAATGGAAGATCAGTGAAGAGTAGAAGCCATTAAAAGCCATGGATTTGTGTTTGTGGAGCATTGAAGAATTTGGGGAGAAGACTTCAGAAGTCGTCTCTAATGGAATCGCTGGTTCAACCATATTGGCTTGACTTTGAATGATTCTGAATCGCCAAATCTCCCACTCAATACGCTTGAATGTTGAAACCCTTTTCAGCCACTCGATATAAATTACTAAATTTTTGAACACTTTAAGTCCAGTTAATTGCTATAAGTCATCATCATTAATTGCTAATTAGTCATCAACAGATCATAGACATAGACAGAAACCTGTTCTACTTTACTCTACTTTTTTTTTTGTATGAATATGTTTTATTTTATTTTTTTGAAATCGAAAAATCGAAGCTTTGCTGTCTTAAGTGTCGAACCAGAGATTTTGAAGGAGTACACCTTCAAAGCAAAATCAGCGATATCAAAATCAATTTACCAAGGAGTAACTCAATAATCTTATAAATACTACGAGCTATCATTCATTTCCAATATGAGATTCTGAAAACAATTATTCAAATAGTTAAACGATTAATTTTGAGATAGAAATAATTCATTCAATAAAAAGAAAAAAAGTTCCTTTTACAAACACAATTTAAATATTTAGAGTATTTTTTAAACAAAACCTTACATTTTCATCAAACAAATCAACTAGGCTGACAAAAACATAAATCGTATCTCCTATCAGTTTAGGTTTATATAGCATTGCTTAGGTTTATAGGGCGTAGCTCTCGAGCATCCACTAGGCGCTTTACCCATCCCGACTCACTGACTAGGTAACAAGACTTTCATATTGAGCCATTCATAGCACCAAATAACTGATTCAAGGCATTTCACCATTTCATCAAACAGAGCCAATATGCAAGTTTGTTTATACTCCAAAGAAGTTGAAATTCTCAAATGTTTTGATATGACATATAATATATAAGTTGAACTTCCCATGGCTTGTGCTAATTTTTTTTTGATTATTTTTTTATAATCGAGAATTAAAACTTTGTCTCTCTGCATATTTGAGGGCACCTACACCGAGTTCCGAAAAACGACAAGGAATTTTACAATTAACCTCATTTGTGAATTACGAATCTGAAACCTCTAAGCATATCTTGAAAACTCCAAACCTCTACCAACGGGACTATCCCTTTCGAGCCCATGGCTCGTGCTGATTTAGAATCATTAATCCTAGGTACACTAATAATAGAGCACATGAAATAAGCAACTCAAACTCAACAAGACATCCAAGAAAACAGCAAGCTTAATAAACTAAGTTATAGATGCATTTGTGATTGAGTTAATGGAGTCTTTTCTGTTACATTGTTGAATGATTATTAAATTTTCTAGGTCAATGGAGGAGGAGGTTGATCAAAGAACTCAAGGAAATCAGCTGAGAAATCATCAAAGCAATCATCAGCTGATGTTGCATAGTAAGGATTTTCATTTTGAACTTGTAAACTACTTTCTGCTTTGATCTCTTGTTGTTTAGGCATTGAATTATTGCTCATGAACTGCAGGGAAGTTTTCGTTTCGCCAGGAATGAGGCAGTCCGGTAACGTTAAGATCTCTTGTGGGGTATGCGTGAATTGGGGGAGGCAACAATGAGGAAAAGGATCAAAGGGTGCTAGCATGTGTATGGATGTGGTTGAGGTTCCAAACATTTGGTTTTCAGATTCCATAGTTAGCATGTTTGGATGTAGTGATATCGACGCCATTTTATGCATCTCGGAGTTTCGTAACTCGAAAGCATTCTCGAAATGACCGTTCCAGGTTGATGATTGTTCCTCAAGCTGAGAGGAGTTGGAGCAAGGAACCTGCAAATGCATCAAAAAGTTACCAAAAATGACATCATAAAGTTTTTAGAGTAGAGTTATAGCAATTTAACTCTTTTCATAAGGGTCATTCCTCTGATTTTGAATAGCCTAGGGCCTTTAGGTGAGTTCCGATTGTTAATACATACAAGGTGCTTTTAAGAATGAAATACTATTTAAAAGGACTTTATGGTGCAAAGCTGCTCTTAAGAGGTGTACTAGGTTCTAGGGGTGTACAAAAAAAAAAAAACCGACAACTCGAGCAACTCGGACTACCCGACCCAAATCGTAAGGATTAGGTTGAGTTGGGTTGAGTTATGATTTTTTAACTTTTGTTGGGTTTGGTTGGTTCTAGGGTTGACCAATTTTTGGCCTGTTCAATCTAAAGCAACTCAAATTAAGAAATAATATATTTACATATACATATACATGTGTGAGAAGAAAAAATAATTAATAAAATAGGTTTTTAGTATATTAATAAATAATATGCACTAATTAAATAGGTAATCAGGTTCGAATATAGTGTCATCTATATTTTATTCATTTGTTTTATATATTTATGGTGTATGAATAAAGTTGTTTTTATAGAGGAGATAGAAGATTAATACAACTTGAGAACCCAACCCAACCCAACTTGACAATATAGGGTTGCGTTGAGTTGAGTTGCTCTAATACATAAGGTTGGACGAGTTGAGTTGCTCTAATACATAAGGTTGGACGAGTTGAGTTGCTCTAATACATAGGGTTGGACGGGTTGGGTTGGGTTGGATCAAAATTTGGGTTGGTCCTAAAAGTCCTTTTAACCCATCCTAACCCGGACCATGTACAGTGTACACCCCCTACTAGGTTCAAGAGAGGTATGTTGTTTACAAGGTTAAAATATACTTGAACTGGTAGGACGAGGGGCGAAGCAAAAGGGACAAGGTAGAGTTTCAACTATTCACTTGAGTAGCAAACTGTTTTACCTCTAAAGCAGGCAACTGATCATGAAGTCTTTGAGGTTCTGAAATTGATCTCTGTTTGTTTTTCTGAGATTTCTGTGATGGGGTTTGCAAAAGCTTTTCCAATCTCTTCCTTCTAGTACTCCAGAAATTCTTCACATCATTATCCGTCCTCCCCGGCAGATACGTTGCGATTTTCGCCCATTTGTTCCCGAATTGTGCCTGTAACTCTATCACCGCTCTCTCTTCCTCTGCTGAAAACTTGCACCCTCTACACAAAATTTAAAGGGAATGACTTTCAATTCTAAATATTGTTCAGAAACCATCATATTTTTATAGAACACATATAGTTTTTTGTTTCCTAATCCTAAAAGCATAAGATATCATCTTCCATTTCCCACATCCTAATGTGTGATCTTTCATTTTAACTCAATCTTGCCAAACCCCCCGAAACACAGCTTTACGATGAAAACGCAAACGATAACCAAGAATAAAAGAACGCGAGACTAAGAACACAAAGATTTACAGTTCACTAACATTGACACAAAAAACATACAAATTTAGTTGGTTCGCTAATATTGTGTTAGCTACATCTACGAGTAGAGGAGAGAAACCGTTTTATTTAGAAGATTGTGAAAAATGCAGAACGATCAGAAAAGAAAACAAGCAAGGCATTGCGGAAAATTATTTGACAGCAAGCCATAGACAACAAATATGAACATGTTCTACAGAAATTCAAATTCAAATTTGAATGACTCACGTTTTTAAGTTGGGTTGAAGTTTATTAACCCAACGTAGACGGCACGATTTTCCGGTTCGGGGAAGAAGTCCTTTAGATCGAAGGGAGCTCCAGTCTCGTGGACCGAACTTGTCGACGTAGTTGATAAGAACTTCATCTTCTTCAGCAGTCCATGGCCCTTTCTTCATGTGACTTCCATCTCTTTGCCTTTCTGCCATTTTTTAACGTCTCTGTGTTTTTTTTCTCTCACTTTCTTTGGTGTGATCAAGATTTGAACTTCTTCTATGTTTTCTGTTGGTTCTCTATGGTTGGTTCCATGAAAATGTGAGAGTTTTGGCCATTAGATTTTGATGAGATGTTATTTGTTTGATGATTCTGTGTGATAACCAACACTGGAATTTTTTTTTTTTGTGAGTAGTGGTCGGTTTTGACGGTTAGTCCTCTGAGTTATTGGATTTGAAACTTAATGAAATTACATTACTGCCCTTCTTTTGAAATGAGTATTACACAATTTCGTAAGATTATCTTGATTTATTACGTACTTTTACACCATTATAAATATATAATAATTTTCAACACTTATTTAATTATTATACTTGTTACCTACATTTTTTTTTTATGTAGAATACATTTTCAATATTAACAAGTGGCTTCTCTAAATTGAAAAAAAAAATTATTTATTGATTATTCAGTAAAAAATGTGTTCATATAAATTATAATAATCGACATAAATATGTTTTTGAAGTCATTGATTTTACTTAGTTCATTACGATATATAAATTATGATATCCCATTCAATATATTTGAATTTGGTTTTTTTTTTTAATGTTCTCAACATTATGTACCAAGAAAGAATGAGGAATATAAAAACATGTATACACATGCACATACGTATATGCACGTAGAACCGTAGGTAGAATACATCCAAGAAATATATTTTTCATTACTTTTTAATTTTATTGAAATCAGCAAGTTAATTCAAAAGATGAGATATTTGATAGTTCATTAGCATGAATGTAACGCCTTTCGCTCCCTATTTTGCAAGATTATTTTCGTAATTTTTTGGCTTATCAGGAATCCCGGAAGTTGTGTTAAAATTATTTTGGGTTAAATGTATTTATTAAAAACACATCTAGAGAGGTGTGACGTCGAATTTTGAAAATTGGGGGTAAAAAGGTCATTTTTGACCTCATGAGTATTTTGGGTATTTTTAACCCTAGTTTGGGTGGGTCCTTGCAACCAAGATAAAAGTTGATTTTTTATTTGTTATTTTCTCTAAATTTATTTCTGGCTCCATCAATGAAGCGTGTGAGTGTTTTGGTTCTGCTCATTTTCTCATCAAGCTTGCACATTATATCATGAGCCAATATCATACTTTCAATGCAAATGTGTACCATTCATGACACTGACAACAGACATATCGACATGGAAAAGAGACGAGAATTCCAGCGTCAGGGAAGTACGGTGAAAACCTCGGCACGGTGCATTTCCGGGCTTCTCACCGAGTATTGGAATGTCCATCCATGGCAAGCTCCAGCATGTATGCCCTTTTTGTTAACAGCAAAAATAGCTCCTACAAAGTCGGGGAACTTCCTTGCAATCCGTGATATTGCATCTTTAGCAGCATCCTTCGGCTCCATTCCTAGTCGCATGCTCTCGACGACTTGGTAGCTGTAATCAGGTAGAATTATATCAGAGACTCGAAAGAAACGGGACAACTCGACAGATAAGAAATTCAGTTAAAGATGGGAAAAGTGAGGATGATATTGAAGAACTTATAAATAAGCAAATAGATTCAAATCAATTTGTTCATATCGTAGAACATCTCGAGGATTATGCATCGAGTTTCAGAGAGAGCAGAGTTGCATATATAATAAGCAGAAATGGTTTGTTTATAAAGCATAGCTTCAAAATTCAGCCCTTGAACAGTATTTAGAAATAATATTTACTTAATACTCCTAAAATAAACTACATCCAAACGAGTTTTTGACTGCAATCATAACTTCTAAATACTCCAAATAAATCTTCATTCTAAATACTAAGTCTAAATACTCTTAAAAAGTACATTCAAACAGGCTTTTGACTGTAATCATTATTTCTAAATACTCAAAATAAATATTTATTTTAAATACTCTTAAAATTTCAATCCAAACATCCCCTAAGATAGGAAACGCTCAGTTTTTATCATCTCAGTTAGAATTACCATGGGAGGAAGCGCATCATAATGTCGCCATCCCCGGTTGCTCCACACGCACCAATATCACTATCCACATATGCCGAAGATCCTGCTATAGGTCCATCACCCACCCTGCAGCACATAAAGTTAATTCAGTAAAGGTAAAGTTCAGAAAGCTTCTACTAGCAAATAAATGGCGCTAACAAAAAAGACTACAAAATTTCATTATCTGATTCAAGAGAGCTAGATTTACAAGAAAAAAAAAAAAAAAAAAATCGAATAAATTTTCGACAACCCCTTTATGATGTAAAACTACTCAGAATCGGATCTTTGGAAAATTCTTCATAGGATAAGAATTGCAAATAGTAACCTTAAAATTTTACAACTTCTCATTACAACATAAACTCACCTGCCTGGGATCTTGAAGGTGGCTCCGTTGGTGGATGTTCCAACAGCAATGTGCCCAAACTATTCCAGAAACAAATCCATAATAAGAAGTGAATAACAAAAGAGAATCAATTTCACTTATAAACTTGCCTTATCGATTGCTGCCATTGATATGGTATCATGACTGTGAAGACCAAAATGATTCGACCTCGAATCAACAGCTCCTTTTGAACCTTCTCTTGGACATGTCTTCTCAGCAATAAGCAGATGGTCTTTAGAGTGGTAAGGGCCGCAACTATTGACAGGCACAACATTTTTCCAAAAATTAGGTTGGCAGTTGTTCTCTTTCCATTTATTCCACTTCGCCGTCGACTCCGTCGAGCTAAGATTTTCAGGTCCAGGAAGACCCATTGAGAGGGAGAAAGCAGTGGCCTTCTCTCCAACAAGTAAAGTGTGTTTGGTATGTCTCATCACCAATCTTGCAGCTTTAATACCATCCTTAATATACCTCATGGCGGCCACCGCTCCAACTTCCATCGTTACCTATGCATATCCTTGGTAAAATATAAAGTAACCCCTTATTCTCATGCACAATGATAAGCAAAAAAAAAAATGAAGATTATAGAAAGCAATAGATAAGATTTACCCCATCCATAACCATGGCATCAATTGTTGTTTCTCCATTCTCATCCGGACTTCCACCCGGTCCAACTATTCATAACAAAATATGTTAAAATAGCGTCTTCATACGCATCCATGCACACACATACATGTATAATACAACATCAAACCCTGAGTATCAAGATTTGTTTCTACACAATAGTGTTACTAGTAAGAAGAAAATTTTGAAGCACTAAGTTCCCATTCCAGTTTCTAGTCAGAGTTTTACAAAAAAAAAATCATCTTGAGGTGCAACGGTGTTCCAAAATGTATAAAGTATCGCTACTTTTGTCATGCAAAGATTCCTACATAACGAGACGGTATGCTAAACCATGGAAAGAAACCACAACTTCAAAATCTCATTTAATCACTGTTATTTTGTGCCAAATCCATGATTTTGGTTTTTAGTTCGTGGAATGGAGATTTCGATCCCATTATAATTGTATTTTCGAGTAAAGAAAACACTCAGAGAGCTTCTCGACAAATCAACTACACATTGAGCACCCATCAATTTCTTCATCACATTAAAGTGTCATCAAACCATCGCATATTATGAATTCTATCCATAGTGGCTAACCTACCTATGAACTAATTTTCTACCGGTTGTCTTGGTAACCAAATATAATGGGATCAATTATCCAATAAAACTAGCCGAGATCCGCATAAGATAGTCGGGACATTCACTGTTATCATTAAAAAAACCATTAAAGTGCCCACCTGTACCATCACATCTCAGTTCTTCACAAGCAGAACATCCTTCAACAACAGCATCAACTGCTGAATAGCCATTATTAACAGCACTCCATGCCCTTTCAACAGCCTCCAGAAATGGCCATGTGCTTACAACCAAAGGGTACGACCCCAATTCTCCACCTACACGCCCAGTAACCTAATAACCCAATAATCCATCAATTTTACCAAGATAGTAGAAATGTAACATTTCAGTAAAGAAAATAAGCACACAAAATCCTGCAAAATAACTTTCAATATTCTTTAAATATTATTGAGTGTCCAGACTAGCTTATGGGCATCTTGAAATCTTGAAAACATAACGCAACAAAAACACCCCACAATACTTTTATTTTAAAAAATTGGGGGAGGGAGACCGCAAATCCTAAAAGACACCACTACTCTTAAAGAAATGAGAGTCAAATATGTTGAACTGGATTAGCTCCAAACAATGAAGCTAACACGTCATTGATCCATTCGGTGAGACCCCACAATACATAAATGTAAAGAAAACTCAGTAAGAATTCAACTTTCCCATCAAATCAAGTTTATTTAAACCTTATTGACTATACAACTTCCAAAATTGGAAAACTCACAATTCAATTGTATGGATTGACTGATCAGCAGCCAACCCAGAAACGAGCATCAACTAGGAATACAAATTGAAGAATCAGGCTTCAATTTTTTAGCTAAGAGAAGAATTGGGTGTTTCTCAAATTATTCAAATACTAAGTTGTTTGAAACACGAAACTGGGGAAATTTGTAATTGAAATTAAACATAAAGAAACAATGCAGGGTTATGATCTCAAGTACCTGGAAGAACAATACGAGCAGCAAGGCGGAAGCTCGAAACCGATTAGTGGAATTATAAGCGAAGAGTTCCATTTAGGGAAATCGCTCCTTAGATGGTGGGAATGAACTGAGCAAGCTCTAATATGTTATGTAAAAATATGGGGTTTTGCTTGAAACAAATTGCCTTTGGTCATCTACTTTTATTTATTTATTTTTTTTTTTTTAAATTAAAATACCATTTTAGTTCTTGTAAATGTGCAACAATCCAACCTACAAACTGTTTGTTTTATTTAAGTGAAAAGATGATTTAAGTGAAAGTGATAACTCCATTCAACTTAAACTCATTACTAAAAACAATAATTAGAATTGATTGAAGTCAAAACAAAGTGAAATTGACTTGAAGAATAAATATTTTTAATGCTTTGATTTATTTTTTATTATAAAAGTTGTAGTATGTTGTGTCTTTTGAGTCATTACCGTGAAAGGTGAAGTTGGTTGATATAAAATTTTCTAAATCAATAATAGATAAATGTCTTTGTCGAATAAGTTTTCGTTCTTCTACGGTTTGGAAGCTCACAACTCAAATTTAGGCGGGTTCTTGTTCTTCAGAAGTCTACATGTCTATAAATTTAACACTCAAATCTCTTTTAACGTCCACTAATGTTATGTTGACTATTTGTTGTTGGCCTTTTAATTTAGGTTCTATCATTCATTTATATAAAAAGGCTAGTTCGAAGGACGCCTCACTTCTTTTTAGAAATTCTTGACTTTACATCTTCATTTTTTTTTTTTTTGTCCTGGTTTGAGTTGTGGACCAATGTCGAGGTTTTTGTATGGTTTTCTTTTTTCTTTTTTTTTTTTTTTGTATCCCTTTATTGGAAGTTTCCTCGTAAGTTTTTTGATATTATCAGATTAAGTTATTTTGTCTCAAAATTTTTTTTGAAGATAATAAAAATTTATGTACACAAAATATTTTTTAAAAGGTTCTTAAAATTAAAATATGAATACTAAAATGATAATCAAATTTTACCTGTGTTTTTTTTTTTGAAGACAATGACATAGGTTACTATTTTTATTTATTTTTGTTCAACTAGCGGAATGAAGTAACCTCTAAAATGAAAATTGATTTTCTTTTTTTTTTTTCGAGTACCAAAGAAACAACGAAAAACGTATTGCACTTTATGTTGTTCACCCTCAAATAATCGTAGCAAAACTCTCTCGGTCTCCATCAAGTAAAGTTTGCTCTCATGCAAATCCTCCATCTACTTGATAAATGCTAATAGTTTGAAGTTTGGTGTTTCTTAGTTCATAGTGTCAAAGTTTGGATTGTATTTCTTTTCAATGGAAGATATAAGCCTACATGAGCTTTAAAGATTATAATATTGCATTTTAAGAAAAAAAAAATTCCTTCAACATTTTCAAATTACTAAGATTGAACTTGAAAAAATCATGAATAATACTTTCATTTATTTTTTATCATTTGTAATAATAATGTGTCATATTTTCCATAAACATTATTCCTATCAATCAAATAATTACTTGTTTTTTTATGTATATACTTGCATTAGTCATGTGCCACGGTATTGTTCTCGCAAATAATGATATTATATTATAAAAATAAAAATGGTTAGATTGTAGTATCCAGGCCAAAAGAAGGGCAGTATAGTAATTCCAGTACTTTCAAACCAATAAGCCAGAACCGGGGTTGTGAATCTTACCACTAAACCGTAAAAACCGGTACTTATGTAAAGTGGAAAGAAACCAAATCAGAACCGTCAACCCACTTCACTTCCAATCTTTAGTTAAAAGAAACCAAAACAAACGAAACACAACAAACAACCTCATCCAAAATATTTAGTTAAAGCTTTCATCACACTTCCATGGAGGAGCCAACAATAGAGAAGCAAAAGCCAGTTGTTCAACAGATAAAAGACCTCAAGGAGCCCCGTGTCCGAATGAGGTTTCGGATCCCTTAGTCATATTGGCTTAAAAGAAAAAAAAGCTTTGGTACGAGTTTAAATATAAAATCTCTGGTCATCTCTGATGAGACTTGGGATAAATGCAGGTGCGTAAAGTATAATGAGTGGACCTAAATATAATACCAAAGGATAAAGCGGGCATCTCTGATTTTCCGCTCAGTTAAAACATGGTAAAATATCGTTTTGGTCACTGAACTTTCACGCGTTCCATTCTAATCCCTAAACTTCCAAAAGCCCAATTTTAGTTCATAAACTTTGAGTTTTGTTCCATTTTGATCTCTAGACTTTCAAAAGTTCAATTTTAATCCCTAAACTTTTAAAGAAAGTTAAAATTGGTCCCTATAATAAATTTGATAATAATTTTCAAAGATAAATGTGAAGACATTTTTTAAAATTTATAAAGAAAGATGATAATTATCTTAAAGAAAAATAAACAAATTTTTTTCTTTCGACTAATTTTATGTTTTTTTTTTAGGTTTAGGACCAAAACGAAACAAATCTCAAAGTTGAGATTAAAATTGGACCTTTGAAAGTTCATGGACTAAAATGGAACAACACTCAAAGTTCAGGGACTAAAATGAAACAAATGTGAAAATTCAGGGACCAAAATGGTATTTCACCCAAAAACAAAATTCAAAACTTTCTCACACCCCATTTGGGGAAGCTTTTCATTTAGAAGAAGGAAGTGAAAACAGAGTGGCAGAAAATAAGAAGTTTAATACAATAAGAAAGAGACAGTTCAGATAAATGATTCATTTTTCCAACATTAAAAAAAAAAAAAAGAAGATGTTTAATAATATGGATAGCAGTTAAGTTGTATGTACAGAAATATTTACCTTCAGATCAATAAGTTGAAACCGAAGTAAATCCAGGTAGATTATTACCAAAACAAATTTGAAAGCATTAACTAAAGCATCCTAACTGTAATATGATGCATAATGTGCAGAGTGCTAACTGTTCAAATCCCAACAAATCTCAAGCTTAAGTTACCTACCTGGTCAATCGAACTAAGAAAACAACTCTTCGATATAAATCCGATTCTAAAGGTCGCCTGCGGAAATAAGTGCAGCTGATTTATCTCCAAATCGTTTCATTCGCATCTGTAAAAATTTCGTTATGATGTTCTATGAGGCACTGAATGACCTCAATGGCATGAAAGTCAACGGGCATGGCATCATCCAAGGGAATGTGAGAGGAAGCATCTGTATTGTCACTCTCTTCTGCAGCTCGAAAACAAAAATAGTGAGAATTATCCTAGAGAACCATCAAAAGAACAATCACAATAGTTTGGAACAATATATAATCTATTTTTATGCTCATGAGTTTTCCGAGCTAGCTTCCACACACCTCCACTATGCTACAAGACAAACCATCTAACCCTATAACATTTGAATGTCACCATCATGAATTCAACCTGTTAGCATCACCTCTTGGAGTCTCAAAGTCACTCTTTGACCACAGGTTCAATCAATTTAAAATCATGTATATAATTCTATTCTGGCAAGCAAAATTATTAGAGAATTCTACTCGAACAAATTCGACTAATCAAAAACTGTTTTTCTTCCTTGGATGTCGCCAGTGGAACAAAACTGTTTCCCTAACAATATATGCGTTGAGTTTTAACTTTTGCATCGTGAATAAGGCATAATGAACAAAAGATTAAAGGCCAAGTGGTTTAAGGTGTTCCTACTCATTTTTAAACTGATGCAGCCTAAAGAATGGCACCAAATATGCTCAAAAAGACCTTTATTCTTTATATAAAAATTGCTGAGTTACAAAGACAGCATCACATTTTTTTATAAGAGCTTCGAATTAACTATTAACTACTAAAATGTGGCACCGACTAACTAAAGAATTAACAGCAACCCATGTACAATAAACTACTCAAAACAAGTGTAGGGTAAACATTGGAATATGCCCAAACCTAACTACCTAATACCCTTGGGGGTGTTTGGATGAATAATTGTAGGAGTAATTATTTTGAGTGATTAGAAATGAGAAGTTACTTTGAGTGGTTTGGATGAAGAAATTGTAGTAATAGCTTGTTTGGATGAGGTTTCTAAAGAGTAGTTATAAAAACTCATTTTTAATCGTTAAACAAACGCCTCATAAGATTTCCTCAGTTGAACATTAGACAATTGTCATTGGATAGAATTATTTGCAGACAAAAGTGAATAGGTCATTTCATACACTTAAAATTGTCCAACAATAGTAAATCGAAAAATATAACTGACAGTCGTCATTCTTGCTCCAATGTCCATTCCAAAAGAGTTACCCATTTCCAATTATATTTTAAGTACATAGAAAGGATTGGCCTAATTACCTGAAAGCATGTCCCATGCACTGTAAGTAGGTGTTGTATTATTCAAGGACTTTGCAGAGGAATTCTTAGAATTATAATCCCAATATTCCCGATAGAACTCCGGCCGCCTGTCCTTTTGCCACATTATTATAGGAGTCATCTCCATAGCAAGGCTGCGAGAATCCATCTATCAAAAAGATTAAGAATCCAAAAGTTAGGCAAAGAAAGGTTTCAAGTTTCAGTGCAGAACATTAGCAATTACACGTCAGAAAAAAGTTACCCATAGCTAAAAACATTCATATCAGCTAAAAAGAAGTATTATATGAATTGCAATTTAAGTGTCCTGGATAGCGCATGCTTCAGAAATTTATGCATAAAACCCTGAAAATACGTGCATAAAATGACCCACGGAAAATAATAGCAAAAATTCCCAAGACATCAAAGACATACATCATTAGCTATGGAGGACAGTATGTTATGTTCATCAAAGGAAAGATTATGGAAGAGAGGTTCTGAAATATGTGAACAAATAAATATATAGAGGTCATGATATTGCATTTATAAGTGATTTTTCAGCCTTGCTCGCAAGCTTTTCTATCTATTTACATTGTGCTTAGATACAGAGTAAGTAACATCAAATAGTCCTTTTACGATGATGGTTAAATGCATATCTGAACAAGAAGCTTTACTTCACCAAGTGGCTTTTTAAGGTTTGAAGTTCATAAAACTGCATAAATGTGTTTTTATATGCCAACTTAAACAAGTAAGAGGACCTAACTTAATAAACAATAACGCAATCATGGGTAAGCATGCACATACACATGAGAGAGAGGCCCTGACTTCTTGAGAACCATAAACAAAATATACTCTTACTCTAAAAGCCAACTCAAACTCATAAACAGTCCTATCTAAACAAGAGCACATGGAAATGCATGGACATGTATGCATGCACAAAGAAAGAGAGAGAGGGAGTCCCTGCCTCATTGACCAGTGCTTTTTGGCTAATGCGAAGAAATAGTGCAGTAGTAAACTCCAAAGTCATGTAGTTAACATTGGGAAGATTCTTAAAAATATTTCGCAGGGCATTAATGCTTGTAAGTGCACCCCTGATATCATTGTAAAGCTCAAATGTGATTAGTGGCTCAGGAAGACTGGCCAGGTAACATTTAGCTAGAGCTGCTACATCAACTGGATTCGTACCCTCGGGTACCGGTGCATTGGCATCTGAAAAAAGTATATATCCGACACACATTTTAAAGTTATTCAAAATAGATCACTAAAGATCAAAAAAACTTAAGCGTATAAACTAGTTCCTTTACCCTGATTATACATTGACACCAACTGCTGAAGAACCCGTTTATCTCCGTCAGATTTGAACAGGCGTGGTGAGTTTAGCCCTAAAAATGAAAATAAGAATAATCAAAGGTAAGATATTAGATCAAATTTTTGATGCATGCGAAAAAACAATATTTAAACACGTACATGAAGGAATGTAATTGAAATTCAGTACCTGACAGGACGAGATAATCAGCACATCTAACCAAAATATGTGGAATTACCCTGCTTGACTGTTGTCTTTGTACGGTTACCTCAATTGGAACTCCAAATACTAGAGATTCATTACAAAAATAAATAAATAAATAAAAATTATACTGAGCCACAAGCAAGAAGATTTTGCAGGGAGCTCAAACGTGTAGAATACTCAATAACATTACATAAACAAAAGGAAAAAAGGAAAAAAAAATTACCATCAGTACTGGCAACCCCCTGCATAATTGTGAACAAACAGGAATTAGAAGTCAGATACAATAAGTAAAGAGAGAGGAACTGTCAACGAAAAGGATGACTATTACCTTCTGCCATCGTTCAATATCTGTCAGAATAGTCTTGCTCTTTTGTGCAGTCTTTTTTGCAACCTAAGAAACATACACAAATCGAAATGCAAGGAAATAATATGTTTGTAACAATATTTCTTTTCATAACCAGGAACTGGAGATTGGTCACACTACATACTCTGACACCCACACTCATCAAGAGACACGAAAGACAATAAAGGATTTTACAATTAAGGTCACCGAAAGATTTTGAATTTTTGACCTTAAAATAAGCATATCTTGGAGACTCTGAGCATCGACCAACAAGGCTGCCCCTTGGACATTATGTTATGCAATATAAAAATAGAAAAGAAAAGTTTCACCAAAATTACCTCTTCAACTTTAACTTTCCCCACGACAACTTTGTCCTTTGTCTCTGACACGCCTTTTCTAAAGAATGTGCCAGTCGTAGCAGCAGCAGATATCAGACGTTCTTGCACAGCATGTCTTGTAGCCGGCTGCTGCAGGAGTGCCCATCGACTCTTGAACAAAGAACCAACCCGTTCAACCACATCAGCCGCATTTCCTTTTGCATCCTTTGCCACTTCCTCAACAAAAGTTCCAGCTTCCTTCAGCTTTACTCCTGCAATGTATCAATACTTGGATAAGAAACGTGCCAATTAGAAGTGCTGGAGAGCAGCAAACAACAAAATCATCTTCGTTAATGTACTGGAAAGAGTACCCGATGAAGAAAAGAAACCACTAGCCTTCTCTTGCCACTGAGAAGAATTAGCAGAAGGCATTGCACCAACTATGACAACAGAATCAGCTTTAAGATATGTATTGATTAAGCCTGTAACAGAAAAGTGCATCGAAGTTAAAAACAATCGCAGCTCGCAAGTAGTATCAACTGATGTAACAAGTCAAAGAAAAGCCAGTAGAAGATCAACCAAGCTTCGATCAATCCATACATTCCCTAGCAACTATTTCTTTAAACTCAGTTCGAGAGAAATCCCAATCGAGAAGGAATCTGAATTCCATAGCACAAATATACACAGTACGGGGGTCTCACTGACATGTCAACAAGTCGGGGTCAGAGGGCGAAGTGTTTGGTGGAGGATCGAGGACAACCCCCCAAAATCTAGAAAATATGGTAATTGTATTTCTTTTTAGATTTATATGTAATTTGGTCGAATGATGTATTAGGATTTTATGAGAGGTACACTACATAAACTCTCTTAAAACCAATGACCCATTCACCTAGTATTTGTATTCTTATCTTCTAAAAAAAAACAGCTACTCTCCTCTCGTAGCTAACCCAACGTTAGTGAATCATGTAATTTTGTGTATTCTTTATCTTACATTTTCTTATTCTTGGTTGTTGTTTACCATGATTTCATTACAAATAATCTGAACAACCTCAATTCTATTTCTTTTTCTTTAATTTCCTGGTAAGAATCAAAGAGAAATCTAATTTAGACATCCGCCAAAACTCAAGAAACATTTCTTCTTCTTGTTTTTTTTTTTTTTTTGCTCGTCCCATTAAAATTGATATAACAAACAGGATAGTCATATGACTCGTATCCAACGATAAAAACCAAGGAAATATTCATTTTGAGTGGAAAACAAAACTCATCCATAACCATATGAACTGACTACCCAACAAGATCATCCAAATATCATCACAAATGCAACCCAAAAGTCTAATTCTCAGTTAAATTTCCCCAAAACAGAACTAAAAATAAATGAAATCCGAGAGTAGCAGAATAACCAGAACTACTATCTACAAAATCCCACAAGCTCGGAAAACGAAAATTACCGATGATCAATCACAGTTGTTTTCAATGATCAAACATAAGGAAATTTATACCCGCAAAGAATTCTGGCTTGCAGTCGCAATCGAATACCAAAAAAGCCGAAAAATCCCTAGAATTGCACAAGATTTTTTCGAGAAACCCGAAGAAGAAATTCGTACAAGAATCCACCGATTCTGAAATGGCAAAAAAGAAAAGCGCTCAGCCTGCAAAAGCTAATGAACAGAATGTTAAACTCTCAATTTTATAAAATTCGAAGTCCCGAGGAGAGGACTCTTAAATATTGAAAAAAAAAAAAAAAAAAAAAATTTAATCGGACGGCTCAGATGTGATAGTTGCGCCAAATAAAAAGTCGAGCTGTTAGCAAATAAAAATCCGCTACGTGGAACGAAATTTAAAAAAGGTAAAAACAATTTTTAAGAATAACCTGAGTTGGGTTACCGTTGCGAAATAATCATATTTTCAAACAAAATTACCGGATAATTAGTTATTTATTTTTATAAGATATTTTTGGGTGAATTCTTTCCAACTCAATTCTTTTAATAAAAGTATATTTTTTGTTGCAAAATTATATATATATTTGTCTATTCTATTTCTAGCTTATGAATTAAAATATCAATTACTATTTCTAATGTTGAACTCAATATATAGGTAATTGTATTTATCATAATGGGTTCTTTGGTGTAAGCCTTCATTTTTTTTTTTTTTGTCGACATCTAAAAATTCATATTGATACCGAAATATTAGTGGCATGTTAATTTTATTGATTTATTTTAGTTCAATTTAATCTAATGATTATGGGTTCGACATAATTACCGTACAAAAGGCTTATTTAGTTAAATATTTTCAAATGGAGGTTGTTGTTATTAATTTCACTTAAATTCATATTTTTTTTAACTTTTAACTAATACTAGGGATTATTTTTAAAGATAATTGATAGTTAAAGGACTGAAAAGATACATTAAAAGTTTATGTACTAAAATTGAACCATTTTCTAAGTCAATGAACTAAAATTAGATATTAAAAGTCTTGAAATTAAAATGAAACAAATGTCAAAAAACAAAGACCAAAAATGATATTTTAACTTAAAATATATTATATCTACAAATGTTGGGGAGAGAATTCAAGCTTACCATTAAGAAGCACTAGTTAATCATTTAACTATACAATATTTTTTCATGACGACTCTTCTAAACACAAAAGATACTATAGTCCCGTTCTTAGAATGAGACATCAAGATCGCTTGAAAAATTAATCTCAAAAGTCATCTCGAACTTGAGAAGAGTACATCTTCAAATCTCAAGCACTCAACCATTGCGCCGTTCACAAGGACAATCATTCAACTACACTATCACCTATGAAAAATAAAAATCTTCACTTTAGAACAACTTGAATCCATTCACATTAATAAGATATTGTTAACTAAGCTAATTTTGCAGCTTCTACCTCCATCTTTACTCGTATGAAAAATTATTCTCAGATAAAATGACCAACTATGGATTGAACTCATCACTTCTTATGCACCTCAAGACTCTTTTGACCACTAGGCCACTACATAATGGTTTGTTCCGACTCTTTTCATTCATTAAACAGATAGTCAAATTACAGTTTTTACTTTACAACTGGTACACCCAACTATATAAAATCACCAATCATATAGTTTGAGCTTCCTCACCATATTCATTCCCCAACAACTCTTCTCCAAAACCAATGCTCTCTCCACACTCTGTCCACTTTCTCAATTGGCAAATTCTTAGTTTCAGGCAGAAAAAAGTACACAAACACAGTCATCACAAATACCCACCCTCCAAAAAAGAAGAAAATACCTGCTTTCAAGTGGCACAACATAGCTAAAAATGTCTGAGCAATAATGAAAGTGAACAAAAAGTTTGTTGCCACTGTAATACTCTGCCCTGCTGATCTAATCTCCAATGGAAATATCTCACTAGGAACAAGCCAGCCCAATGGCCCCCAAGACCAGCCAAAACCAGCCACATAAACACAAATCAAAACCAAAAGCAAATAGGCATAGCCCTTGCTAAGGGCACCATGGTCACCCAAAAGGGCTGCAAGCAACCCACCAACAATAACCTGTGACACAAACATTTGTACACCACCAGCAATGAACAAAACCCTTCTCCCCATTTTGTCAACCAAAACCATTGAAATGAAAGTAGTAACAATCCCAACAACACCAGTCATGATAGCAGAGAACAACGAAGCACTTTCCCCTAATCCAATAGCTCTAAACAGAATAGGCGCATAGAATGCAATTACATTGATTCCAGTTACCTGTTGGAAGAATGGTATGGCAATGGCCATCACCAATTGAGGCCTGTACTTCCTTTTCATGATGTTCTTAAACGGGTTGTCGATGGATTTCGCAACCTCACTTGCTTTGATGAGGTCGGCGAGCTCGGATTGTACATCGGAAGTGCCTCGAATTCGTTGGAGCATTTCATCGATCACTTTATGGGCATTGCCGCGTTGAAGGAGGCTGTTGGGTGTTTCCGGGAGGAAAATAGCGCCGAGGGTTAGGATTGAAGCGGGGAATGCAGCCATGGCGAGAGAGATTCGCCAGCCGTAGCCGGATTCGATCTTTTGAGTGCCGAAATTGATTAAGTTGGCTGTTAGTGCTCCGATTCCGATGCTGAATTGGAAGCCATTGTTGATTGCTCCCCTGTATTTTGATGGTGCCATTTCTGAGAGATACAATGGCACCGCCTGTAAATGTAAGGGATTTCAGAATTAGAGCGCTGAAAAATGTTCTTCCATTATTGTACAGATCATGAAGATACAAAAGCAAGAACATGGTAGTAGGAAACTTAAAATTAACGGACAAAATTGTAGTTTAAGTTCCGAAATTTAACAATTTAAAATAGGATTATTGTATTTTGTTTTGAGATTTGTTTTACTTTTAATTTTTACATTTAAACAATTTTATACTTTTCATAGAGTACACTACTATTCTCAAATAAAAGATTTTCAAAATCGAACACGTTATCTTGAATTGGATTAACACAAAATAATGAAATTACTGCACCACCAACCTTTTTCTATAAATTTTAAAATAATAATCACATTTTGTCTTTGATTCTATTCAAATTATTATATTACTAAATAATATAATTAATATTAACTTTAAATTTATAGATAAAAATATAAATTTTTAAAAAAATATATAGACTACATTAATAATCCAAAAGACCAAAATAAAATAAAATTTAAAATATATAAACTAAATGAAATTTTATCCAAACTTATAAAATAGAATCAAATTTGCTCATAGTTCCTTCTTTATTAGATTTAGTTGTATGTTAGCGACAACGAGAGAGGAAAAGAAAAACCCAACGAGCTGGAGCATCAATATATATCTAAAGACCAAAGTCAAACGAACACGGATTTGAATCCTCACAGCATCAATGGTTGTAAGACTCAAAAGTTGATTGTTTTTGTTTAATTGATATCAAAATCATAATAATATTGAAGTAGTATTAAAAATATATGATTTTGAGAGGTTGAGATGTGTGTGTGAATAATATATTATCAAATTACAACTAATGTCAACAAGTTGTAATTTTGAAATAATTTGAGAGTCAATGATTCGTGCCTAGTCACAACTATTATTATTTTTTTTATTTTTTTATTTTTTAGTTTTGATATATCTTAGTCACAATTTTTAATGATTACTTTAATTAATTAATAATAGTTATATAATTTTATTAGAAACTAAATATTTAAACAAAATAGAAAGGCTCCAACTTCAGGTGGGATAAAGAAAAAGTAAGCATTAGTTTCTTTGAACCACCAATTTTCGTGAATAACGAACCATACTTATTATTCATCTTAATCTCTTTAATCATTATCATATTATCTAATAATTAATTTCATCAAAATATTTCTTATTAATTATTAATTTCAACTCAAATTATACAAATAATTATTACTTTAATTATTCCTCTAAACAAAAATAGTGATTATCAACCAAAATGCAAGTTATTCATTAACAAAGTTCAAGGGAATTTTTCATGAGGAACAAAGAATAGAGAAAAAAATATAGGTATATAAAATTTTTAGAAAAAATCAAAATATAAATTTAAAAAAAAAATCAATCAATTTCAATTGATAGCTTCAAAATTGATAATATCAACCAAGTGAAACGAATAAGCTTCAATCAATTTAGGTTATAACATCAATCAAAGTTAAAATGTTAAGAACAATGAAATAAAATTGATTTAAAATATGAAAGTTCAAATATTAGGTTAAGTTGGAAATAATTTTAATAAAAAAGTTGTTATAACTATAGATGATAGTTGTAACAAATTTATTTTTTTTCTTACTTCAACTTCTTTTTATTAAAAGTAGAAATACAAACATTAATAGTCATCATTTAGAAGTACATGTTAGGAATAAATATCGTTGTGATATTCTCTAGAATTATCACTTAATTTCGAATAATAATTGATATTTAGGATATTTGTTAGATATTACGTAGAATTGGTTAAAAGATCTTTTGAAATTTGATATTATATATGTTATATATGTTCACGAAAAGTTAATAAAGAACTATAAAGTTTAAACATTTTCCAAATTTATCATGTTATCAAAGTCATGCAAACAAGAAAGGTACCTGATTTGCAAAACCAACTCCAACGCCTAGCAACACGCGACCAAGAATGAGCATGTAGATGTTAATGGCAGCACCGCCGAGGGCCGACCCGACAATGAAGACGACGCCGGAGATGATAATAGAAGGTTTGCGTCCAAAAGATTTGGTCACCATTGAAGCAAGGAAGGAAGCTACAAGACCAGCTAAGTATAAGGAAGATGTGAAGGATGTTAAAAGTTGGCTATCAAATTTGCAATAGTTGCTAATATTTTTTTGGCTATCAAATTTGCAATAGTTGCTAATATTTTTGTCTTCCTTCATTTTTCTATCAACTTCAGGAAAAAATTTCTTCAAAAATGATTCCATTGAAGTCACTCCACCTGTTAATTGCAAATGATTAGTTAGTCTGGTTTCATTACAAATTTAATCACTTGATTAAAAAATAAGTTAAAATTAAAAATTTATGGTAATTGGTTATCGTTTAAGATTTTTTTTTTTTTTTTTTTTTTTTTTGAATACAAATCGGGAGATGGGACCACAGACCCACAAGTGTCAGCTGAGTTATACTCGTTACGAAAAAAAGACAGTTATATACAACCTAATAATTAGGTTAAAGATGTCCATTTTTTCTGGGACTCGGGACTATGCAGGAACACGCCCCAGGAGAGATGAAACATTGATTAGGCGGGGAATAAAAAGAAAAGAGAGTGGATGAAAAATTACTCGCCAGCTAAGCAGAAATGGAGAAGACCACATCCATGTTTTCCTATTCCATTATAAGGAAACATGCAATTATAAAATAGTACAAGGAAACATGCAATTATAAAATAGTACAACACCAAGTATCGTTTTTAGAGGCATAAATTGAGTTTTTTAAAGGGTAAAGAAGAGACTAACACGACTCAAAAATTCAATTCAACTTAATTAAAAAAAATATAAGGTTATAGATTATGTTATTGTAATACATATGATAACTAGGCAGGTTGAATTAAAATTTGGACTGGTCCAAAATAAATTTGTGGAACCCTGATCACACCCTAATGAATGAGAATGAAAAAGGAGAGAGAGAGAGAGAGAGAGAGAGAGAGAGAGAGAGAGGGAGGACCTGAAATTCCAATATCATAGCCAAACAGAACACCTCCCATGGCAGCCATCATACAAGAGAACACCACAAAAGAAGTCATCTTCCCATTATATAATTGCCCTCCTTCACTTCCTATTCCCATTCCCCCTGCCATAGCTGCCTCTTACTTTCTTTTCTTTTTCTTCTTCTTCCCTTCTCAAACCTCTTTAATATAACCTCTCTCTTTCTCTAACAAACACAAAAATTAAAATAAAATATATTACTTGTAGAAAACAAACAGTGAAGAAAGAGAGAGGATTAAAATTAAAAAAAGAAAAAAAGAAAGATGAGCAGACTTGCTTGACTATAGAAGTGAGATGAAGTGGAAAATCTTATACAACAGTTTTGAAGATCATTATGGGCCACATATTCATGATATCTTTAGAAATAACTATTTTTATTTTGACTGCTCTATTATTATGGTTACTTTTGCTTTTGTTTATTTTTTGGAAATTGATGAGCTATTTAGTCAACGTGCATATGTATATATCCAAATCATTGAATTGATTACTAGTTAATTACATAAAGGAAAAAGAGACCACGTTTTTTATTTTTTGTTGGATTCCTCTGTGTTTTTCCTAATGAAATACAGTTATAAAATGCAGTAAAAAATGTCTAAGAAAGCATAAAACAACTTCATTCAGTCATTACCCATGTAAATAAATCCCATGGATACAAATACTGTCTTACAGTATATGGAGCAAAAATGTCCTCAAGCATGGCGATCAAAGATTTGGGTTCTGAAAATGTGTTCTTCTCAAGATCTTAGGTTTGAAACTCACCTGTTACATTAATTTGTAGACACTTCTTGTATTTCCATTTTTTCAATATGTCTTGGTGTCTAGCTTTGGAACGGGCGTAATAACCCTGGATGTAGAAAAGTGAAGCTTTGATTTCTCTGTTTCTAAAAAAAAATATATATATATGGAGCAAGATGTTTTGATATTCAATCCTGAAAGGAAATCTACCTCGATAACGAACATCATGCTTCAGCAGCCAGCTACTAGTGTAATTAGTGCATCTATTGTAAGTAAAAATATGCTTTGATAATTGATATAGACACTGCCATTCCTCCAAAATTAAACTATCTGATTCTGAAGAGATTATAGAGTTGTTTCATCATACAAGTTGTGACTGAAATTTTTTACAAAACTTGGGACCTCACGGTGCTTCGAAATCTCTCGACTCTTCCCGACTCCATGATGACCCTCTTCCAAAACCAATGATCCATCCAAATTCTATCCATCTTCTCAATTGGAATGTTCTTAGTTTCCGGTAAGAAAAGCAAAACAAAGGCAGTCATAATCAAGACCCATCCACCAAAGAAGAAGAAAGTGCCGCTTTTCAAGTGACAAAGCATAGAGAGAAAACTCTGAGCTATGGCAAAAGTAAAGAGAAAATTTGCAGCCACGGTAATACTCTGGCCAGCAGATCTAATCTCCAATTGAAAAATCTCACTAGGAACCAACCAACCAAGAGGACCCCAAGACCAAGCAAAGCCAGCAACATAGATGCATATCAAAACAAGAACTAAATAAGCATACCCTTTGCTCAGCCTACCATGATCACCTAGTTGAGCAGCCATAATACTTCCAATAACAATCTGTGACACAAACATTTGAATTCCCCCAATTGTGAACATAACCCTTCTGCCAAATCTATCTACAATGAGCATTGAAATAAAAGTTGCTACAGTACCCACAACCCCAGTAACAACTGCGGATAACAGTGAAGAACTTTCATCTAAACCAACAGTTCTAAAAAGAATAGGCGCATAGAATGAAATGACATTGATACCAGTTACTTGTTGGAAGAACTGTATAGCTATGGCCATCACAAGTTGAGGCCTATATTTTCGTTGAGTAATTTTCACAAACGGTTTGTGGGTATTCTTTGATGTTGCATTTGCTTTCACCAGATCTTCAAATTCAGCGTCGACATCATCCGTTCCACGGATTCGCTGCAGCATTTTCTTGGCTTTTTGGTGTTCATCGCAGCGTTGAATCAAGCTATTGGGGGTTTCAGGTAAGAAAATCGCACCGAAGGTCAAGAGCGACGCCGGAACCCCAGCTAAAGCTAGGGAGATTCGCCAGCCGGAGCTGTTCTTGAGCTTCTCGGTGCCGAAATTGATGAGGCTAGCTGAAAGTACGCCGATTCCAACGCAGAGTTGGAAGCCATTGTTGATTGCTCCCCTGTATTTTGGCGGTGCCATTTCCGAGAGGTACAGAGGAATCGCCTGATGAAAAATCATCATCATTCCGAGAACTTCTTAATTAAATTATTCGAATCCAAAGCTCAATTGGTTAGTCTTTCCAACTTCACAACTCAAACATGTAAACTCGTTTTTTATTATTATTATTATTACATTACAACATATTTTAAGTATATATTAATGTGGATAAGTTTTTTTTTTTTAGCATTCTTAATTAAAATTAAGTTGTATTAAATTACATAACTCAATTTCTTTTACAACTCACAATTAAATTTTATGTTGGTGAATCAATTAACAGATTAATCATATTTATTAGAGCGACTCAATCTATTTTTAGATTAGATTAAATCGAGTCAAGTATTGTGTTATTTAATTTAAATATATGTTTATTATTTATTTCAAATTTTGTATAATGATAAAATAACACTAGTTAACTATCCAACTTTAACTTATATATACATATATATTTAAACTCTAATATACATTTAAATAGTTAAATAGTATTTTAAAGAATTTCAAAGAACAAACAATAAAAAAATAATAATTATAAAACACATATGCTATGAGTAAAAAAATATTTTGAAAATTTGGTTCCAATAAATAAAAATAATTTTAAGAACCTAACAACTCATGGGAATTTTATTTATTTAAATTTAAACCACTAAAATAAAATGATAAATGAATACAACTGGTCAAATTAGTTAGCATACGTCCTAAGGTGGCACAGTTGGTTGAAGACTTGAGCTCAAGTGGTGCACTCTCTCAAGATTTTAGGTTTTTAGTCTCTACTTTTTTGATGTATTCCGGTGTCGGGCCTAGAGACGGGCATAGTTACCCGGGCATAGTTTGGAATATCTATCTCAAGAAAAAAAAAACAAAAATTAAGTAGGATTCATTTTTGTACATCCCTACCTAAACTAATCCCAATCTAATCCAAATTGTTAAGTTATAGCTCAACGGAGTCGGGTCGGATAGTCCGGATGACTTGGGTTGACCTGGCCGTTCGATTTTTTGTACCCATTATCAGAAGGCAATGAGAAAAAGAACCTGATTAGTGAAGCCAACGCCGAATCCGAGCAGAATCCGGCCAAGTAGAAGCATGTAGACATTAGCGGCGGCACCGCCCAAGGTGGCGCCGGCGAGGACGGTGGGCTTGCGTCCGAAGGTTCTGGTGACGGAGGAAGCGAAGAAGGTGGAAACAAGGCCGGCGATGTAGAGGGAAGATGTGAAGGAAGTCAACAGCTGGCTATCGAATTTGCAGTAATTGCTTATTTCTTTATCTTCGTTCATTTTTCTGTTCACTTTTGGGAAAAATTTCTCCAGAAATGGCTCCATTGATGTTACTCCACCTTCACATTAGGGTTGTTGTTTTATAATTAAACAAATTTTATCTCATATTAAAATAATACTCAATTCTATTTATTTAATTTATTTTAGTTGGAATTCATCAAGTATGCTTTTTCTTTTCTTTTTTAATTTAGTTTTATACTTATTTTCTGTTAAGATTAAGGTTAGGTTTTAAAACTAATCAGAATAATTAAAAAAAAAAAAAAATTATAGGACAAAATAAAGAATTTGGGTTAGCCATTCTCAAACTTGTCCAACCATATCATTAAAGCAACCCAATCATATTATACGTTAGTTTGAGTTAAGCAAAAAATTGGTCAATCTTGTAACCAAACCAATTCAACATAAATTTAAAAATTATAATTTAACTTTTACCCTTTGGGTTGGATAATCTGAATTACTCTGGTTGATGTTGGTTATTTTGTTCACCTCTAATAATTATCACTCCGACAATATATTAAAACTTAAATTTAGTATAGTCAAAATTTACTTATCAAACATCATTTTTGATATCACAAACAACAACGCAGTAAATGAGAGATTTTTTCCACTCCGAAATTTATTAGATATAAAAATTTAAACTTATGGTCTATATCATTTGAGTTATTGTTTTTATCGGTGACGATAGACAAATACTTTAAATTACTTCTAAACACAATTAGGTATAATATGTCTTTTATGTCAATAAAAATAATAATTCAGCCATATCGTTGTCGCACCCAAATAGTTATGCAACTAAAAATAACCCTAAGATGTGTTTTACAAAATCATTTCATATATTTTAAAAGAAAGAACCATGACTCAATTTGAAAGGTAGGGAACCAAAAAAAACGAGAAGAAAGATAGTGAATTAAGTAGAGACCTGAAATTCCAATGTCGTAGCCAAAAATAAGGCCTCCCATGGCAGCCACCATACAAGAGAGTACCACAAATAAGGTCACCCTGCCCTTATAATCCCCTCCCTCTTTACTCTTCACAAACCCACCACCTGCCATTTTTAGATCTCTACTTGTTTATTGAAAGATATACTAAAGAAAACTAGAGAGATCTTTTTATAAGAAGATGATAGGGCTTTTAGCAGCCTTTTTTTACTTTAATTTTCAAACATCAACCACATCAATAATATGTACAAGTGTGATATTAGTCAATGAAAGCTACTGTTATATTTGTGTTTATTTGGTTAAAAATACTTTAAAATAATTAAAGAAAGATTCATACTCATTACCTTTCATGTGGCTGGGTTAGTTTTATTTTTCATCCACACGCCAAGTGGTCTTGTACTGACAATCGAGAATCCATTAAATGACTAAATCAAGTAGCTTTATAAGTATTTATGTCGATTTTGGAGAGAGTATAATTAGATTTTGAATTATAATGACTGATATTTACAACTTTGCAATCGCCCTATTTAAATAGGGAAAACATATTCTATAAACAAGACATATTTTACTATAATGAAAGAACATTACACTTGGAATAGTTTATTTAAAGGAGAATACAAATCAAATTAATATCAAATATTTCAATATTCTCTCTCCAGGGTAGCTTAAAGATGTCTTCATAATCAACTTGACAATCAATTTGTCAAATTGCTTCTTTGGAAGTCATTTAGTTTATATATATACACACATACACACACATGCGCGCGCACTCAATTCGTTTTCACATAGGAAGATGAGATATATATATATTGTATTTTGTCGTAGATGCTGAACGAATAGAAGAAGGAAAAAAATATGGAAGGAAACTATCGAAAGTATGATGCGTCATTTTAGAGACGGTGGCTAGAATTCTTATTTAAGTTTTTAAAATTTCCGAAAAATCACTAACAGATTGCACCCTCACAAACAAATATTGGGAGTAGGTTGCATTATTTAGTTGCGCCGGTTATAATTTTAATTTTTATATGGGTGGCAGGTAGGGTACCTATGACATACTACTAGACTAAATTTCAACTAAATAATGAAATCAATACGCCAACTTATTTAGTGTTTGACTTCCCTATTTCAAATACAAAATAAAGATTAAAATGATTATTTATTATCGCACCTCGAAAAAATAATTTATTTATTTTATCTGGCGGCATTGGAAGGGCGTATAAATACAGACCCCAACTTCGTACGCAATCGAGACTCGCGTCTGCGAAAAGCGGAACGATCGTTTTTCGTTCTTCTTCTCATCTCCATCTTCCAAGGACTCCATATGGACTCTCTAAACTCAAGCCCTAACCCTAATTCCGCCATCGAAACCTTAGTTCCTTATCCTCCTGATCACTCTACTCCGAACAATTTCGAAGAACACGAACGCGATTCTTCTCTCTTTCCCACTTCCGATCATCACAATTCCTCTTTATTTTCGGCACCAGGAGGTAATGATTCCCGATTTCGGAACTCCGCGATTTCTCATGGTGAAAATATAGCGTTCAATTCTGCGAATGGATATGCTGACGACCAAGCGGCTGATAGTGTTCATGTCGCTGTCAATAACGTGGCAAAAGTGGAGATTCAGAGGCCGCTGTTGTCGGAGAATGGATTTGCGAACACTCATAGTGGTACCGACAAGGAATTCTCCGGCGGCGAAGAGGAGACCTCGAGTAGACGCCGACGTCGGAGTCGATGGGACCCCCAGCCTGAGTGTAATGACGGTGAATTTGGGAGTGGTACGCGGAAGAGGAAATCTCGCTGGGCTGACGATGAGCCCAAGCCTGTAATTCAACTTCCTGATTTTATGGGAGGCATTGAGTTTGACCCTGAAATTCAAGCTTTGAATAGTAGGCTTCTTGAGATTAGTAGAATGTTGCAATCTGGTATGCCTTTGGATGAGCAGCCTGAAGGTGCTCGTTCGCCTTCCCCGGAGCCAATTTATGACAATATGGGAATAAGAATTAATACTAGGGAGTATCGTGCCCGAGAAAAATTGAACACCGAGAGACAAGAGATAATTTCTCAGATAATTAAGAAGAATCCTGCATTTAAGCCGCCAGCAGATTATAGGCCACCGAAGCTTCAGAAGAAGCTTTACATACCCATGAAGGAATATCCAGGTTACAATTTTATTGGCCTGATTATTGGTCCTAGAGGAAACACTCAGAAGAGGATGGAGAAGCAAACGGGTGCAAAAATTGTAATTAGAGGAAAAGGGTCTGTAAAAGAAGGTAGACTTCAACAGAAGAGGGACCTTAAGCATGATCCGGCAGAGAACGAGGATTTGCATGTTCTTGTTGAGGCTGATACGCAGGAATCATTAGAAGCCGCTGCGGAAATGGTACAGAAGCTCTTACAGCCTGTTGACGAGGTCTTGAATGAGCATAAGAGGCAGCAGCTTAAGGAACTTGCTGCCTTGAATGGAACAATAAGGGATGAAGAATTCTGTAGGTTGTGTGGTGAGGCTGGGCACCGTCAATATGCTTGCCCCTCGCGTACTTCGACATTCAAGAGTGACGTACTTTGTAAAATATGTGGTGATGGTGGGCATCCAACAATTGATTGTCCAGTGAAGGGGACAGCTGGGAAAAAGATGGACGATGAATACCAGAATTTCTTGGCAGAGTTAGGAGGTACAATCCCCGAATCAGCAACTAAGCAGATACCTACACTGGCTCTAGGAGGTTCAGGCACTTCAGGTACCACAGGAAGCAACCCTCCTTGGGCTAACAATACAACTGGCGCTAGCAATGCATCACAAGCAGGTGTTGGTACAGACGGAGTGAAGCCTGCTAAGGAATACGACGACACAAATCTGTATATTGGCTATTTGCCTCCGACATTTGATGACGATGGTTTGATTAGGCTATTCTCAACATTTGGTGATATTGTTATGGCTAAGGTTATTAAGGATCGGGTTTCTGGATTGAGTAAAGGTTATGGATTTGTGAAGTATTCTGATGTGCAAACGGCCAATAATGCAATTACCAGCATGAATGGTTATCGACTAGAGGGTCGAACAATTGCAGTGAGAGTTGCTGGGAAGCCACCACAGCCTACTGTGCCTTCTCCAGCATCGGCTGTGCCCACGTATCCAGTTTCAAGCCAGCCTGTTGGTGTCTATCCATCTCAGCAGTTTATGCCAGGAGGACCAATTGGGAATGTTCCTCCACCTTCAAGTTATACAGGAACTCCAGTTCCATGGGGTCCCCCTGTTCCTTCCCCATATGCCTCTTATCCCCCTCCACCTCCAGGTTCTAATGTCTATACCGCAGTTCAGGGTCAGGCCATGCCTCATTATGGCGTTCAGTATTCTCAAATCCAGACTGCTCCCCCTGGTGCTCCGTCTCAACCTATGACTTCGGGTGAAGCACAACAAAGTTTTCCTCCAGGACTGCCTTCTGAAAAGTCTACTAGTCAGCCATTACATACCACTGCATATGGGAGCTCTTTATATTCGATGCCACCAAGTGCTCAACCCTCTTACCTGCTTTCTTCTTTTGCTTATTCGCCTTATTATACTGCAGTTTCTACTCATCCCTTAACCATGTCTGCATCAAGTACAGATCAACCTCAACCCCCCTGCGGGAATGTTCCTTGGGCTACAAATCCTCCGGTGCCTCCTCCTCACATGCCTTCTGCAGAGAAGACAGTAACAGGTGCAGATGCTGAGTATGAAATGTTCATGGCAGATATGAAATGATTCTAGTTCTTGATTGTGCAGCCTCGAATTTGGAGGAGGAGGTATGTTGAGAGTTTTTGTTTATTGACATATTTTAACCCCGGGTGAACTTCTATGAAATGGGTTCATTTCCAGTCTTGAACCCTTGAAAAAAGAGAATCATTCATCTGTTGATGTTGATCTAACTTTATTGGCCCCTTTCATGGTCATTAGTTAACTTATTTTTAAATCTAACTAATTTTTTACTAATCAATTTTTATATGTTTTCCCCTCCAGTATTATTAATCCTGGTTTTTGAACCAGCCAAACAGGATCGAGTTATCTCTGTAGCTTGGATATGGAGGGATCAAATACTGCTATAGGAGTAGAATATTGTTTTGTTTGTTCACGCTCTGTTTGGTAATTATATAAAAGAATATTTCGTCTACAGAAAATTTTGATTTATTTAGAAGTAATTATAAAACACAGTGGTCCGAGTAAAAAAATAAAAAGAAAACCATATGATGGGCAAAATTGTCTTAAAGTATCGAAGACCAAAACTAATTATAACCCAAATAACCGAATAAAGTTAGACACACACATATATATTCAGCCTTTGTCAGAAAAACATGTACTTTGTTTTTCTGCAGTCTTTTATTATAGACAAGATAAAATAGATTATTAGGCATGTAGTGTTTTCTGTATTTGTGCTATCCTCTAACATGCTGATAATTATTGAGAGATATGCTTGTATATGCCATTTTCTCTTTTCCAATGGTCTGCTAGAAGTTGGCAGTTGGTGTGAAATTGCAGTGCCTTTATCTTTCCCATGAATTAATTTGTAGTTTCCTTTTAACCACCTTATTTTGTTGTGATGTATGCATGTTGATTAGTCTGGCAGTTGTTAACCATCCACTGGTATCATGTAAAATTTGACAGGATTGATGTTTGTTGGAGCTGATTACTTACCTCTTGCCATGACTTTGTTGGAACTTTGGGATTCACCTCTTTAACCTTGCTGTACTGTCTTGACATTTGCAGAGATTCAGGCTAGAAGTCTTTGTCATACTGCCTTGTAGTGAAGGAGCAAATTTGGGCGTATTATTGAAGGAATTGGTTTTGTTCCTTGTGCATTTGCTATCTAACAATGTTTGGTTAATTTTTGCTCTAATATTACTATTATTATTTTTACCTTCTTTCATTACCAACTTCACTGAGTTAGGTAATGATATTTCATGATGCATACTTCTTGCTTATCCTAATAATTTATTTATCATTGCTTCCTGTTTTGACGTTGCAAATAATTTTGCATTGTCACGGACTCATGGTGTTGATGATTCCTTCCATCAATTGATCCAGCAGGTAATTGTGCCCTCAGTTTCCTGTGGTACAAAGGAAGAATTTCTTTAATATCTCATCTGTTAGTAGTTGTATGTTGATTGCTTGGGCTAACATGTTTTCGTTCAGCATAATATAGTTTCTGTTTTGATGGTTCTAAATTAGTTTAGTAACTTGGTGGTGGTTCATGCCTTCCATCGATCCATCTTGAAGGGGTCGTGCCTTACAGTTTTGACACATGGGGGTATGTGGAAAAGTTATCTCCATCTATAACGTCTTTTACCTTTTTTCTTCATGTTAATAATTTATCCTGATGAATTTTTCTAGTTCTCTTATGGCAGGTTAAAGATGTCAGACTTGTTATTCACAGGCTAGTCAATTTATATAATGTTGTTCTAATAATTGTCAATTTTTTACTGTGTTGTAGCTGGTTAAGTGCTAAATAGTTTTCTGCTAGTGTTGGAATGAAAAGTGAATCTTTTAGAAAAAGGAAATCTCGGACTAGGCATGTTATTTGTGAAGGCTTGTTATCCAAGTTTTGAACATATGTCTGTAGCCTGTATTTTGTGTCTACTATTTCATTAGGTGGACAATGATAGGGTTCAACACCGTAACAACTCGAGTCAAGTTTAGTGGTTTAGGTAGTTATCAAGTTATTGAGCCCAACATATATAGTTCAGCTCCCGACCTTTTCTGATATTTACTATATTATGTGGAGCTAAAGATTGATAATATTTATTCCATGATAATTAGTTGATGAGGTTTATTTCTTGATATGGTTAGAGTTCAAACATGTGTTACTACGTGTTTTGAGGTTTCTGGAGGACATATGTGAGACCTTATCATTATGTTTTAAACATAACCTTTAATTTGTTTGTCCATGTGATATATTTTTTTTGTGGTTCGTTTGCTCTTACATTCAGCAGTATGGAGACTTAACTTAATAGGCTATGCTCATTCCTTTAGGGATGCATCTTTCTAGCTGTTGTGCTCACTATTAGCAAGTGTGGGGAGTAGCAACATTTTTTTTCGAAACCGAAAAATTGAAGATTCGCTCTATTATTTTTGGGATAACCACGCCCGTTCTTAGGTCAGACATCGGGATACATCAAATGAATGAGACATGGGAGGTGTATTCAAATTAATGTCGTGGATGAGTCTCAAACCTAAGACCTTAAAGGAGCACACCTTTAGGGACTTGGGAGTAACGGATTTGTATAATCAGAATATCACTTAACATTGAGGGCAGCTTGTTTGATCTTTGCAAATATCTGAGCCATTGTCTCCTACATCTTTATATTATTAGAACATGTTTCTGACTTCCCCTATTGCTATCTCAAATAATTAAAACTGAAACAGGATAGAGTTTATTTGTCCGACTAGCTGATAGTTGATCGTGCTTGGGCAATATCTCCTAAATCTATATGATGTTGCTGAGTTAGTTGACATACGTCTGCTTGATTCAAGTCTCTTTTCGGAGTTAGCATGTAGTATGCTGTTTATCGTTTGGTTGTCTCACTTTCGTCAGTGAAGCTTTTTTAGATTATTCCCTTTGCTTTACACAGTAGCTTATGTCTTTCGGATCCCTCTATAACAATGGATTCCAACTGTCCTGGAATTGCAAATGTCCTTCTGACAAATAGGGATCCTCAAACATTGGAATGTGATATTTGTGGCTCGTTTGTTTCTAATCTTGCTTTGCTTTTTGGTTGTCTGGCCTAGGTGGTGGTGAGGAACAAGGATAGTATATATTACAAGGGAAAACATCATATACTTGGATGTTTGGATGAATAATTGTAGGAGTGAATATTTTGAGTGAATAGAAATGAGAGGTTATTTTAAGTGGTTTTTAAGGAGAAATTTTTATAATAGCTCGTTTGGATGAAGTTTTTAAAGAGTTATTATAAAATATCATTTTTAATAACTCTCTAAAACCTCCCTTCAAAGTTTCTTCTGCTGGCTTGTGTGGGTTTTTGTTTTTGTTTTTAAAATGGTTAAACGGGTCTAGTTCCAATCCAGATGGACCTTCGTAGCTATTTTATAATGGTTTATGTGGGAGAGTTTTAAAGGTTCCCCGAGCTGTTTTTATTGTGACTATGCTAACTTGATTATGAGTTGTTTAAGGTCAAATTAGATGATAAAACTGCCGCAGGGGCTGCCACGGAGGTAGTAGATTCTTGCTGATGAAGAACTTGGTTTTCAGTTGTCTGTTTCATTACAGGAACCTCATACGTGGATGGAAGGATATCATGGTGATGTGTTTTAGAGTATTTATTTAATTCGACCATTTTTTTCCAGGAAAAGTTGTATTATTTAGCGTTTCTTTTGGAGTCATTTATACCTGCCTTCTTCTGGCTTTTAGGGGATATCCATATGTTAACTTTAGCCAAAATTTAAATCATTATTTTTCTTTTTTGTGTGTTCTTACTAACGGAAAGTAGATTTGACTGGAAAGGGTATTTTTGAAAAAAAAAAGGATTATAGTGTTAATTTGATATTCGTTTTAAACTTGAATGAATGGTTTAAGGCTAATAGGTTAGGTTCAGTTTGATGCTTAGTGAGGTTCATGAGCTAGGCAAGTCATGCTGGTAATCTTATTGAGGCTATCATTGAAGTTAGCTAGAAATGAGCTATACATGTAAACTCTCTCTCTCTCTCTCTCTCTCTCTCTCTTCTTTTTTTTTTTTTTTTTTTTTGTAGTACGAAAGAGATTGGGAGTTTTGAACTGCATAACTCGTACTTATTAATACATCACTAATAGTTGACCTATTTTAATTCATGAGATAATTGGGTTTACTTTTTTTTTTATTACTGTGTTTTCTTGATTGTATTATGTTGTCTAAGTCCTGCTAGCTCAAGCAATTCCCTGAAGTTAAATGTGAATGTTACTATGCAATCAAGAAAGTGCATAGTTTTTTTTCTCAGTACAGTAATAATAATATAGTTATGCGCGCTTGTGTGTATATAATGTGCATATATTTACCGGGTGTGTATGGGGCACCGAGTTGGTTATATTAGACCATGAGTTATAATAAACGGTGAGTTATTATAAATAAAGTTTGAGGTGCAATTTATTATAGTAGTGGTTATGATAAATTGTGTTTTGGAACATGCTATTATGAAGTGGTTATGATTTTTTTTTATATAAAATTTATTTTAAATAGTATAAATTAAAAAAAAAAGGGAAAAATGTAATAGTTTAACCAAGTATTTTTATTAAATTTTTAATTAGTATTTGATCAAATAAAAATAAATTTAACATTTTTTTGTTTTTATTAGTTGGGTTTTCATATTCTAATTGACATATATTATATAATGATATAATTATGGACTAAAAATAAGTATATTAGTATAGTTTTAACGTGAGGATCTTGATTAAAAATAAATTTTTTTAATCCAAATAACCCATTTTCTTTGGAAAGAAACTCTTTTATTAGTATAAATGGAATTAAATCTTGAAAGTAATTGTTTTGAATGAACAAAAAAAAAAAAAAAATAAAGTGAAAATGATTGTTTTGATATTAATAGATCAAGATACGTTATGACATAAGAATTTTAAAATTTTAAGAAATATGAGCTTGAAATGTTATGTAATAAAAAAAATTGAGCAATTTCAAAAAAAAAAAATCCAATATCCTCAATTTTTGTTGAAGATACAAAGCTATCTAGTAAGGGTGATTATCGTTTGGGTTTTGTGTCAAACTAACAATCAAATCAATATCTTCAATTTTTTAATAATTGTGTTCAAACCGACAAAATTATTGATTCAGTTTTTTATTGATTTCATTCGATTTTTTATTTTGATTTCAATAAGAATTTGATTTATTTTTTCAATTTTTTTGTCTCGTGTCAATTTGATTTTTATTATGATTCTAAAATTTTTTTAGTTACTAAGAAAAAAAAAAAAAACCATTTTTCATGTATATCACAACATTTATAATATTTTTATTTTATATTTCACGTTTGAATTTGTTCTTTAACCAAATGTTAATATATTTTTTTTGTTGGTTTGGTGCAGTTTTTCATTTTTATTTTGGAGTATTTAACCATTTTTTTTAATAATATAGAAAAAAACAATTTTCCCAAAAAATAAATGAAATAATAAAAATTGATGGGCATATTGGTTTATGTTTTTTGTTTTTTTTTAGTGATGGTTTTTGTTTATAATTCAATTTCAAACTCTACGATTTTCTTACTAGATTAGTACGAGAGGTTATTGGCTTCTACCTAAATCCGAACGCAACAAAATAAAAAGAAGAAAGACATGAAATCTAACTTGATTTATTATTATTATTATCTAAATGCACTTCATTAACTATTCTACAAAATACACTTCATAACCTAATTAATATACCACATATATTCTGATGTCTACTTTACTCATAAACTTTGTTCTAAAAATAATGATTTTGTAGCATATTTTTATTTTATTTTTTAAAAAATGTTTTTTCTATCACTTTTGTCGTTTTCAATCTATTGAATTTAGCGAAAGCTATTAATTTAAATCTATCGGTTGAACTTACTCATTGAAAATTATCAATAAAATTATTAATTGAATACTATCTATTAAATTATCGATGAAGTGGAGACATTTTGATAATTTTATAAGAACGGACCAAATTTTAGAAAATACTTGCAGGAATTTGCTGTAATTATAATATTTTTGATTTTTTTTTTTTCACATGAAAAATCCTAATAATTCTTATATAAATAACCTAATTAATAGTGCATAAAGTATTAAAAGCACCCGAAACGACTGCGTTTGGTAGAACCATTCTAAAAACAAGGGACAGAATTGTAAAAATGCCAAATATTTGGCGCTTGCACTAAAAACCCTAGCTCGATAACCAGACTTATTTAACTCTATTTTCTTTGACCTACTTCATCTTCTCCGCCGAGCGCTGCAAAAATGGGTACGTATATCTGCACTATCTCAATGTTCTACGATCTTTGCTTTGCTTTGCATTCAAGTAATTTTAATAGAGCCGTGTTTCGTGGATTCATGCATTTTTATTCTCCAGCACGATTCATCAATGTTATTTTAGGCTTGTATGTTGGCTCTGGATTTAGTCTGAAGGTTTTGTTAGAAGTTTGGAGATCTATTTCTTGTTTCTTCGTTGCTTTTTCTGATTTTTTTAAAAAAAAATGTTTGAATGTTCGTTAGTTGAGTTGTGGTTATGTGTTCAATATTGATTTGGTCTGGTTATCAGGTGCTTACAAGTACGTGTCTGAGCTATGGAGGAAGAAGCAGTCCGATGTGATGCGGTTTCTGCAAAGAGTGCGATGCTGGGAATATCGCCAGCACCCTTCAATCGTTCGTGTTACGCATCCCACTCGACCAGATAAGGCTCGTCGATTGGGCTACAAGGCCAAACAGGTACCGTGATTTCTGCACCCCTGCTTCTCTCATGCTTGCTTTATTTCTACTCCTTGACATCTTGAAAAACCTGAGAGTTAATGACGATAATATGGAGTTATGGTTCGTTTTCTGTCCTTTACTTGATAAATTTTCCGTTGTGCCAATTAGCCGACCCCTTTAACTCGTCTATGGTTTCTGCATTACTTTTGATTTGGTGTAAGCATGAAACCCATTGATTTTAATCTTCTGGGTTGTTAGAACTTTGATGAATAGCTCATTTTCATCCCAGTGTTTCTGCAGGTATTGTTTGATTTGAATGAGAATTCAAGCATTGTATATGTCATTATTCGTTCCTTTTATTATGTTCATTGTTAAAAAATAGTTTATATCTAATTGTTGCATCACTATGAGTTTTCATTTCTGTCAATTGGGTTCAACATTTTGGTAAACAAGGAAGAGAACTATGTAAGAACCACATAGAGGGAACTCTTAATTCTCTCCACATTCCCTTCTTTATGGAGATTTCTGTTTGATGATTTGATTGATTGATAGAATGCTTCAAGTATAAATAAGGTGAAATCTGACATTTGGTTACTAGTAGTTCTGAATTCTATTTTGTTTTGCAATAATAAGAGATAATAACTTTGAGCTTTTGATATTGAATATGCCATTTCTTATGTAACTTTCCTGCCATGTTAATCTGAATCTGAAATAAGGATAAGTAAATATAGTACTTACCTGCCATTTACTTGCATTGCTTGTCATTATTTTTTTTATTCATGATGCAAATAAAAAGATAAGATATTCCCCATTTTCACTTCATGTTACGTAGTGCATCTGTATCATTGAATGCGTAGAAAAACTTCGCAACTTGCTTTCTATTAGCATATATTTCATAGGTTTTGTGCATTTCTTTATATTATCATCAATATATTAGGTATTGTGCATTTTCTTATTATTAGCAACAATTGTATAGGGATATGTAGTGTACCGTGTACGTGTGAGGCGTGGTGGACGAAAGAGGCCCGTTCCCAAGGGTATCGTATATGGTAAGCCAACAAACCAGGGTGTTACTCAGCTGAAATTCCAACGCAGCAAGCGTTCAGTTGCCGAGGAACGTGCTGGGCGCAAGTTGGGTGGTCTTAGAGTTCTCAACTCCTACTGGATTAACGAGGTAACAACCAATTATATAAAAAGATGAACTAAAGTGTACCTGACATTGTGCATTCTTATGGAACCTAATAGGCCAATGTTTAGTAAATTTGCATCTTAACCTTCCCAAATACTTTCCCTGAGTGTATATCTCATAGTTTTGCTTAATTTCTGCAGGATTCGACTTACAAATACTATGAGGTAATCTTGGTCGATGTGGCACATAATGCTGTTCGTAATGATCCAAGAATAAACTGGATATGCAATCCTGTTCACAAGCACAGGGAACTTCGTGGGCTCACATCTGCTGGGAAGAAATACAGAGGTCTTCGTGGAAGGGGTCATCTTAACCACAAGGCGAGACCTTCGAGAAGGGCAACATGGAAAAGAAACAACACTCTCTCGCTTCGCCGCTACCGTTAATCTCAGTAACTCCATTAGATTCCATCTCATCTTTGTGTTTTGCTCAATTGCTTGTCGAAAGAAACTTCAGTTCTTCCAAGTTTTTGTTTAATTTTATTGTTAGCCAAACTGGTTTTTGTAGTGCTTCACGCGGATACGTTTTTTGTTCTTTTCTTGAGAAAACTTTGGTTCTTTATATCTGCAGTTCATGTCTTATTCTGTCTTTTTTTCCAAGTCAATTCATGTAGCTATCCTCATAATTATACTTTCGGTTGTTCATAGTCTGGGGATTTCTGTGGATTTAATGTGAATTTACCTTATTAATCAATATTACTTTCACTTATAAAATAAAATATTATATTTAGCTTGGGTTTGATTGAATTAAGTTGACTAAGAATTCTTTCGATTTGGGTTTGGTTGTTTTTAACTGCTGGGTTTTTTTTTGTTGTATACACTTAATTGTCCAAAGTTGAAACACTATTATATTTAGCTTTGAGTTGGGTTGCCCCTTTTTTTTAATATTAATTAATTTGTATTGTCTTTTATTTTCTTTGTAAAATAAAAAATGCTAAAAATCTTTGACATTAATACTAATTTGAAATAATCAAAAACTAAAAAATTTAAATATATTCTTAAATATCATACCATACAAAAAAAAAAAAAAAATCATAACTCATTCATAATAACACCTCTGACTGAATATTTTATCAAATTTCTCAACCAAGCGAGTTATTTATAAATCCTTAAAATAATATCTCGAACAAACACTCCTATTGTTATTGATGTAACACAGAATTCGTAGTAATAGAGATTAATGCCAACAGAGTCCAATAGGATATGTACCATACTTTACCAACCTTAATATAATTTCTTTTATACATAACATAATTGAAACAGATTTTGTTCTAAGTACAAAGTAATGTCCAATGAAATGCTCTGATTTCAAAACATTATAAATTTGTTCAAAGAACACATATTCTTTATTATTTGTTTTTTATTCAACAACATGGAGATTCAAACAAATCTAGATTCTTTATTTAATGTGTTTTTAAATTTGAAAAATCATAATCATATCTGAGGAGGGACATCATTTTATATTAAACAAAAGTCCAAAGGGAAGGCTTACCCGGGTTTCCAAACCAATCATCATGATTTGGTTCTTATAAATTTCATGCTTTCTAATTTCTGAAAAACATTATTACTTAACATTTCTATTCAAAGTGATCTGATTATAATGGTTTATGGAAAGTTCACAAATTAATGTAAAGTAATTAAAATAAATTAAATGTTAAAAAAATATGTTGGTCTTTAGATTTTGATTTTTTTTTTTTAAATATTTTAGTCCATTTACTGGTTTAATTTTAATCGACTTTCATAATTTTATTCGACCTTCATACTTGGTTGTTTTGGTTTCCTAAATTATTAAATTGGTTTAATTTTAAATTAGAGACTTTTCAAAGTTTAGTATTTATCGTTTTTTTTGCTAAAACGAACGTAGCTTAGCTGACATTAGAGATGCACTCTTATAGGCTAAATTTCTGACTAGAGCCCTTCCGCCCTCAATTTGTAACCTAGAAAAAAAAAAGGTCATTTTTTCTT
The DNA here is from genome assembly GCA_037832605.1 of Cyclanthera cordifolia. Taxonomy (NCBI): domain Eukaryota; kingdom Viridiplantae; phylum Streptophyta; class Magnoliopsida; order Cucurbitales; family Cucurbitaceae; genus Cyclanthera; species Cyclanthera cordifolia. Next base: position 11,788,032 of record JBBMEG010000022.1, read on the forward strand.
AAGAAATTGGTATTTATTGGAAGATTAAAACGGTCGCTCAACTGCTTTGAAAGGAACCGAAGGGTTTGGGTTGGGGGGAATTTGGCGGGATGAACCGGACTAAACCTAACCGGTTCTCTCTGGCCTTTCTCTCCTCAACTTTAATGCACAGTGAAGAGAATTGAGAACCAAACTCTTCGAGCTGCGAGTTTTGGACTTGGTTCCGATTTTGAAGCTCAGAATCACAATCCAATCTCCGTTTCTATTAACTCGTCAGCTCAACATTTTGTTCGTTCGATTGCAGAGAAAATTCAAGATCGTAAGAAATTTGTATCAAGGAATAAGAATTTTGGATAAATTGCATTCGCTCCATTTGAAATGCCGAAACCTGAAGCTGCCACTCGATCCCAAATAGCCAGAGACAAAGACGATGTCAATCTCTCTCGCACGTTTAAGTACTTAATGGGTCAGTTCAAAGTTCTATCGTTAGTTTCTTTTCTCGCTATGTGACTTCTGTTGTTACTGTGTTATAGCTATTAATTTGACTGAGAATTTTTGTTCTTCTTCAATTGATCATGATAAGTAATGAAAGTGTTTTTGTTTCAGAAGAAAATAACTGATTAGGATAATTTTAATCCCGGACAGTCATAAACACTCTGTTAGTCTAGTCTCTTAGCTCGCGGATTTTCAGAATGTTGATTGTAGTTAGTATGTGGATTTCTTTAAACAAAAAGACAAGGTTTGCATGGCGACGCTCTTAGTTTTCGTTGTATTCTTTTTCTTTTGGAGTAGAGGGGTTGAGCAAAGTCTGTTAAGTTCTTAGTTTTCGTTTCTATTTTGTTGGTTCATTTATAATATAGCTTCAGTATGTGCTTTAGCGGTCTGATTTTTTTGTTTTTTTAATTGAATAATGGTTCAGCTACACAATTCTTGTCAAGAGGCATTCCATTCATCTTCAATTTGTGGATCGTGAGGCATCTTACAGAAGAGGATTATGCGGTACTAGTTCGTACAAATTTATCTCCCGTTTGTCGTAATTTAGATGCGTATTTGTCATCGAGCAAAGTCAGACAAGTTCTTAGTGTAGCGCTTGAAAGTTTCTTATAGGAGGATCTCCACATCCACCCCCAACAGAATGTTTGGAATTTTGAACTATTCTCTAGATGTCCGTGACTTATTTGATAACTGCTGTGTAAATGCAGGTTTATGCAGTACAATTTCAGCTTTTTGTTACATGTGTTCTGTTTCTCAGCCGGGAGGGATTCCGACGAGCTTGCATGCGGGCAGAGTTAAGGTGCATTCTCTCATGATTACTGGCGCTGTATTAACTCCCTCAACCACTATATTTTTTACTTTGCACTTTTTGTCTTATGTATTTTTTTATGTTAATGTTGGTATATAATTCTTTGTTTCTGTATTCCAGCTATAAATTTATTTTAGTGTGTTGAATTAATTTTATATTGTACAGTGACAGCACTTCAGTTGAGGAAAATTCAAGGAGGCTACTTAAAGTAGCCTGGTTGAGTGTCCCACTTGGGTTGGTTATTACTCTTGCTGCATGTTATCTGGTTCTTTGGTGGCAAGATATTGCCTTTTCTAATCCATATGCACAAGCCATATTGATTAATGGTAACCTCTTCTTTTTTACTTCCAACCTCTACATGCTGTATTACTGCAACTACTAATTTTCTTGCGTTTTAGATACACCAGACAATTCATAGAGCCAATTGAAGATTAAGATAATTTTAAGAACTATATATACTAGGATTTTTGGGCTGGGAAGAAGGGAGTATTTCCGTGTATCTGATTGTTGAGAATTATAAATCAATATACAGGCCAAAGGGAAAACCAAATGTGAAGTGGTAGGCATTTGGAGTGTCGAGTGGGAAATGTTAAATGTTGATATAGTTAAATTTATTGTAACCTATCAGCTGATGATGTATATTTATCAATGTTTGATAATTATTCTGTCAATATATATCAGCATTATATTTTTTCCAACAGTCTTATGCTTTGTTTTACGGGGCATTCTAATTTTATTTTTGTTTTCTGTAGAACTCAATGATACAGTAGTGTCGTTTAAGTTCTGTTGTCTTTATTGTATATAAGCCTCAGTGGAGTCTGTTCTCGTGAAGCGATTGCCGATTAATATAAGTCCGATCTGGCTTTAGAAACTAACCCATTTCATTAATTTTAGAATCAGGATGATAGAATTTGAGAAATGTATATATGAACATACATCATAAAAGTGAGAGATTGCAGCTGATGATATATTCTTATTGCTGATACTGTAGTGCAGTTTTTTTTCTTCAAGCGAAATCTCTAACATTAACTTAACCCTCCAAATCTATCATTCGGCTTTTTTAATTTTGAGTTTCTTTCATGGCAGGATGTGCGTGTATTTTAGAGCTGTTGGCAGAACCCTTATACATTCTTTCTCAGACCTTGCTTCTTCTTAAATTACGGCTTCTAGTTGAAACGATGGCTACGTTTTCACGTTGCATGACAATGTACATCCTCCTAGTGAAGCAAAGTAACATGGTAAGATTTAGAAGACACTAAACTGTTCATATAAATGTACATCCTGGAAAGCCTAAGACATCACCCCTCTTGACTGTCCCTCAAGTGTCAGTCAGTTTTGTGCGTTTCTTATTGTATATTGGATTTTTATGAACCATAGGAACCTCAAATGAATTTATCTTATCCTGATTGTGATGCATTAGTTGATAAATGCCCTATAGCTGCAACATGGTGCATTTTTCTTAGTTGGTTTCAGCAAAGTTAAAAGAGTCTGGTAGGTGGCGTTAATACAACGTAGTGCTCCAAGTTAGTTACCTTGAGGAAGCTTTTTAGTTGTTTCCCTGAAATAAGTTGAGTTTGTTTAGAACTTTGAGCTACAGAACCTGTTGGAGTTTGGGATATCTTCAGAAATCAAGTTGTGAACGAAGGAAAGAGTGGAGCAACAATAAATGATGGTTGATGGACAAGTTTTCTGAGTCTGACCATCTTTAATAAAACTGTTTCTACTCCCCAGGTTAGGGGGAAAATGCAGTTTAATAGTTGGTGAACTTACCATCTTTGACAAAACATTGTTTCTAATCCCCTGGTTAGGGGGAAAATGTAGTTTAAAAGTTGGTGAACTTGGGATGCCAATTGTCATTTCATTTCTTATCATCATTTAGAATCCCTGATATGTGAGCTATGTAACATGTTTTCGATATTGTGTGGTCCGAGCCAGTTTATGCGCACTTTGATTATTCTCATGGAAGAGACTTCCTGGCCCAACAACAACATTTGGTTGTCAAGAAAATCTATATGAAATTAATTCTTAAATAGATGGTTATCATGAATTAAACTTATCGCCTCTTAAATCTCTTAGATCCTCTTCGCCATTGGGCCAACCCATGACGAGTTGTATGCTCTGCAATTCACTTTTTGAAATATTTGAAGTTCATTTGTTCTACACTCAGACTCAGAACCCATAACAATTATATGTTAGTTGATGCATCTAATTACATTTCATTGACTGCTGGCAGGAGAAAGGAATCATATTTTCTTTATCACAATCTGCATATGGTGCTTGCTTGTTCTTAGGATACTGGGTCTACTTTCTTTCTTTCCGTGAATTTAAATGGCCAGTTCTTTTTCCTTTCAGGTACTTCATTTTTTTTTTAACATACTATGCAGTTAGTTTGTTGAAACTTAATTATTTTGATTGGCAGTAGATGAAAGTTCTATGCCTGAAATATTTTTTTATGTATAGGCCATAAGCATGTTTGCAAGAATCTACACTACCATGCATTTTTACGTTCACTCTGTGAGGAAAACCATTTTGAAACTACATGCAGTTAGTTTTTCTAAGGAAATGTAGTTTGCATCATTTTTACAAAACTTGAAACGAGATGGTTCATGACAAGTGCAGTAAGGCTGTATTTCTTGCAAAAAGTTCATTCAAGTTAAATAATTGTCAGTATTAACTATTGTACTTGCTACCTCGCAATTATGTATTTTTTATGGATTGTTTTTGCAGAATGAGGAACATAAAGGATTTTGATAAGAATCTTTCAAACATGTGCATGCTATTTACTTTACAATCCTTCAGAAAGTTGGTTCTTCAAGAAGGTGAAAAGATGGTTCTTGTGTGGTTAGATACACCATATAACCAAGCTGTTTATGGTTTGGTAGATAAATTGGGTAAGTGTTTTTTTAGTTTACGGTACAATTGTATTCCGATTGCATGCAGGTGATTGCCTAAATTTCTGAGTCATTTCAAATTATTTTAACTCTACTGATAAGGTTTTGGAGATCTTGATATTCTACCATTCTCAACTTGATAAGCCTGCTAATTGTAGTTATTTACTTGTATTCAGGAAGTTTAGTGGTGCGACTGGTTTTTCTTCCATTTGAAGAAAGTTCATACGCAACATTTGCAAGGTCTGCATCAGGTTTATATATTCATCTGTATTCCTTTATTTGAACTTCAACAGAAATTAGAATCTTATTTTTGCTCTTTCTTTCTATGCATTCATTTTTTTATTGGATATATGCATGTGACACTTGAGTGTTGGAAAAACAGGTGTACGTTACATACCTTAGCCCTATAAAAATTATACTTTTCCAAATCATTCTCCTGATTTCTGGTTAATGTGCACACATAGATTTTGTAACCTGACCAGCTTTAATGAAGATGGCTGTTTTATGGAGAAAACGTGAAATTCAAAGAAGCACGCTCACACCCAAAAAATGCTCTTCTCTTGACTTCAATTTTTGCATTCGCTCTTTTTTACTCATTTTGTATTTGATAGGTGAATATCCAGATAAAACCAGAAGGCTAGGTACCTACCTTACTGAAGCTCTCAAGTTAGTTTTGCTGATTGGTATGCACAGTTAATTCTGTTACTCTAGTGTATGCAGAATTATTTCTGATTTGTCCTTCATTTTCATTATCTTTCCTTTCTTTGCACAGCACATTCAGTAAAACATTTATGATATTTTTGTTACTTGAAGTGTGTTCCCATGCGAGAATTAATTCAGTCTGACAACTCCACACAATTTCTGAAATTGAATACATAAATAGTGTTTGGATATTTTTTAGTCTTATACTATGCAAGCCTGAGATTCTGTCATTGTTGAAGTTTCATAACTGAATAATTTGTACACAATTTCTTTGAAAACATTAAGCTCGATAGTGTCAGCTTCGCCAAATGTATTCTTCTCTTGTTCATTATCTTGTCAGCTAGTTTAGGATCATTTTTTAAAAGAGCTAATTTAGGTACTTGATAACCATTTATAATTTAGTTTTTTGGTTTTTTAAAATTAAGTTTGTTTTCTCCCCATGTTTTCATCTCTTAAGGAAGCATTTTATTCTTAGCCATATTCCAAAAATTACTTTTTCTTGTGGTTCTCAAAACATGGTTTGTTTGCGAAACAAGAAAACCGGTAGGCGGAACCGTGGAAGTATTATTTATAGGCTTAATTTTCACAAACTAAACTAGGTATTTAGCCTAAAAAATGATATCTTTGTTGTATGAGTCTTTAAGTTTGGCTGGTTTCAGTATATGAGATTCAGTTCAATAGGTATGAAATTAATTTTAGTGATAAGTTGGATTGAGACTATGGTGAGGACACGTAAAATGTTAAATATCCTATAAGTTTTCAGTGCCAAATATTGCATGACTGGGTCGGTGGTTGTTTCACTGGGATCAATGAAGATGCATACAAAATGGTCTTGATTCCTATGATTAATTTTTCAAAAAAAAAAAGGTGAAAATATTGATTTCCTTCCTAATTGCTTTTCTTTAATTGATTATCATTAATGTATATTTTTCGAATTTAAAATTTAGTTCATCCTGCATGAATCTCTCGCCCTACCTTTGACCTTTTGGAAGTTACATTGCAATGCAGGACTCCTCTGAGCTTCACTATTTTCTCCTTTCTTAGTCGATTTTAAAAATGAATTTCATGATTTCATGCAGGCTTAATATTTATGGCATTTGGTCCAAGCTATTCTTATGCCCTCATTAGGATGTTATACGGCCAGAAATGGAGTGATGGAGAAGCACCAACAGCTCTTCGGTATTATTGCCTGTATATCATTGTGCTGGCTATGAATGGTTAGTAATTTTTTGTTTATTTTTTTAAGTATTGTCTTTCCCTGCATATACACGTTACGGGGGGCTACATTCATTAATATTGAAAAAGTTACTCTGCTTTGAAATCTCATTATCCTTGTTCCTTACCATTTCTTTTTTTTTTAATGAACAATCCTTTCCTCCGATTGCAGGCTGCTAAGCCTTAATTTGTGTTATTACTAAATATCCTGCTGCTCTAGAATAATCTTGGTATGAGTAAAATATTTTATTTTGTTAACATATATGAAGAGGAATGAATTTATGGAAGGATGTGATGGGGTTAGGCTACCACCTAATACAAATTCTACCTCTGAATAATTCGAACTAGCCGTAATGAAAAATGTGGGGGAGTTACAAAATGTTTCGATGGCAGAAATTCTACTAGAAGCATGTTAAATACTTGTATCTACTTTTTCCTGACTACTAGATTGTGTTAATTTTACTTCAGGGACTTCAGAAGCATTTCTGCATGCTGTTGCAAATGAGAGCCAACTCAAGAAGTCAAATGACTCATTACTTCTATTCTCGATGATCTATGTCATGCTGAACTTTCTGCTGATCCGATCTTCTGGAGTAGTTGGCTTGATTTTCGCTAATTCTATAAGTATCCTTTTTCTATGATTGTGAAGATAATTCGTTTGGCCTTTGTTATTATGTTAGAAAATTTTGGCGTTATTTTGTGTTGTGAGCTCTTGGCTGTGCGGTGGCCACTTTTTTCTCATGTTGTGTGAAGATTTTAGTTCAAATTATTCTAGGTAACTGTTTCATCGCTATATGATAAAATTGTCTTTGATAATCATCTAGTTTACGTTGCAAGTCAATATAGAAAAAAATCAGGTGTGTGATAATATTCTCTTTGATGAAATAGAACTTTTGAAGTGTATAATTTTCTTGACTATTATAAAAGATATGATTTTGAGAATAACATACTCGGCTATTTTCATCAAAGGCTACTTCAAGGTATGTTTTGGTTATAACGGTAGTCTTCTTATGGGGGCGTTTGGATTTTGGGGTTGATGAGAGAAGAGGAAAGGAGAGGAAGAGGAGGAAGGAGAGGAAAATGAGTGATTTGGGGATATAGTATATGTTTGAGGATTGGTGATTTAGAGAGGAAAGGTGGGAAATTTTTTTTTTGGGATTTGTGTTAGGAGAGAAATGTTTATTTTATATGAAATTTGATAAAATCTTTGATTAATTGAGGTTCGATGAGATGTTGAAGAGAAGTTAAGGAGAGGATGAGAAGGAGTTGAGGAGAGGTTGTGATGTACTCAAAATAAACAAAGAAGTCATCCTCTCCTCTTTCTCTCCTCCAAATCCAAACACCCCGTATGAAATTTTATCATTAATAATGTTATTTTTCTGCTCTACAGAACTCTTCATTTTCCTTCAGCAGCTGCTTGCCTTCTGGATGGATCTTTTTATTGTTCTCTGGGGTTGTGACTCTTATTTCTGAGAGATTATTTCTGGACCAGCAAAATTTTTGGTCAACATTTTCGATTCATTTTTCCATTGGTTTGGTTTGCTTCCTTGTGTCATTATTCATCATGTGAGTCAAATTCCTTTGCAATCTCATTAAATTGAAGTTTGTTTTTGTCTTGAACTCTTTTCTTCCTTTTACAAATTTGATGATTTCTGTGTTGTTTTCAACAGTTATCGCCGTGAGAGATCCTTTATCAACAAAATCATTCGCTTCCGCCAACATTCAGATTGACGAGCATTTTCCTGGTGAGCTGCATGCTATATTAAATTCAGTTAAAATACTATAATTTTTTTTTGTTAAAATATCATTTTAGTCTCTAGACTTTCGCAGTTTTATATTGCTCTCTATACTTTTAAAAATTCAATTTTAGTCTCTAGATATTTTGGTCTTTGTACTTTTAAAAATTCAATTTTAGTCTCTAGACTCTTAAATTTGTTCCATTTTAGTCCCTCAACTTTCAAAAGTTTAATTTTAATCCCTCAATTTTAATAAAAGTTTAAAATTGGTCTAAAGTGTATATGTGAATACGATATTGTTTTAAAGAAAAAATTAACAAAATTCTAACAAGGACCAAAGTTATTATTATTTTTTTTTTTTTGAAGTCTAGGGACTAAAATTGAACTTGTAGAAGTTTAGGGATAAAGATGAAACAAACTTGAAAGTCTAGGGATAAAATTTGACTTTTGAAAGTGTAGGGACCAAAATGGAAAAAAGGCAGAAATCTAGGGACCAAAATGATACTTTAAACAACATTTTCTTTTTATCTGCTTGAATATGGTAGCAGCAATTGTTTGTTGAATTGGTTTTGCAGTTGTAGCAAAGAGCTGTAGAGGATAATATTCAGACACATCCATGACAGTAGAAGAACAAGTCAATGCAGAGCTCGGTAACCTCTTAGAATTATTGCTGCAAACTAATTACTCATCAGTAATCTATGGATGCTAATTTATCTTATTTTGCTCTCAAGTTATTATGATATATTTGATATACATAAGTACATAAAATCTCTATCAATTTTTTCGTATGAACTCCATTTTTATGCAATATTATTCAGATATTTCTTTTCTGAAGAGATCTAATTTCTGATATTTGCTTTGCTTGTGTAATTGTTTAGTAGTCAAAAAGAAAGGATTGCCTGAATCATTTTGTTTGAATGAGATCAGTTGAATTCATACAAAAATTAATTTCCAGGAGGTGCAAATGTCAATATTAGGAATTGATCTTTCACTTCTACTCAAATTATGCCTGTTCTGACTGTTGAATCAAATTATTTTGAGATGTTTGGATAAACAATCGTACGAGGGGTTATTTTGTCAAAAGATTATTTTAAATGATTTTGAAACACATGATAGTAATAATTCGTTTGTTTGTTAAAAGAGTGATTATTAAAGCTCTTTTATAATAGCTTCATAAAACCTTCAAACAATCGTTGGAATTCAGAAGTTGCAGAAATTGTTGTTGTCTCTTCGAAAACATATGACTCTGAAAAGATCAATCAAGTAGCATTTCATGCTTACTTCCTGCATATTTTTATTCTGCATGTTTTACTTTTTAAGTATGGATAAAAGTATAAGTTAATTCATTACATCCGTTCTAATTTATTTGATGATATTTGTTATTATAGTGTGAGCGTATACCTCAAAATCACTTGGTTCTGATGTGTAACTTCACATTATCTAATATGTTATTTGAGATTCACGTGGATTATTGGTCTTCCAAAATTTTGAGGACACTACTTAAACAGACAAAAATGTAAGTTGGTATTTGATGATCCAAAAATTCGGATCCAATCCGAACGAGTAAGCCAAATCAAATATTTTGGTCCACAAATTTTGATATAATTTAAGATGGGATAACCAAATAATTTAGAGTTATTACGTGCAACAAATTTGGAAGAGATGCATTTGTTTAACCGTATGGTCAATTTTAACACGTCTTAAATTTAAAAGTTTAATATTATATTAATGATAGGTAAGACGAAATTTAAAAGTTTAAATAAATCATGAACGAGTAAGTCAAATAAGATATTTTGGATCCAATCCGAACGAGTAATTCGATGATCCAAAAATTCGGATCCAATCCGAACGAGTAAGTCAAATCAGGTATTTTGGTCCACAAATTCTGATATAATTCAAGATAGGATAACCAAATAATTTAGAGTTATTGCGTGCAACAAAATTGAAAGAGATGCATTTATTTAACTGTATTGTCAATTGTAGCACGTCTTAAATTTAAAAGTTTAATATTATATTATTGATAGATAAGAAGAAATTTAAAAGTTTAAATAAATCATAGCACGTTAATAAATTGTAAATTATGGTGTTATTATTGATGCATATGATAAGTAACAAACATGAATTTAGAAGTGATATGTGGGTCATCGATCGTTTATTTTTCATCTGAAAATATTACATTAAATTATAAGATTTGTGTAGTTGAAGTACTCAAACTATTGAAGTTAGAAATTGATGATACAAAACGAGTATATTTAACTTTAAACAATTAAACAAAATCTTGCAACCTACTTATTTAGGTTTGCAATTCCATCCCAACAACAATCCGGAGAATTACGAGATATATTATGATATTGAATTTCAAATTTTAAGTTATCGAGTCATATTATTACTTCGATATTTTCCTTTAAATAATTTACTACACTTCAAAAATAATTCTCATTATTTTTCAGATAACAAGTTCAACACTTAAAAGAAATGTCACAACATTGTAAATATGATTTTTAATGTTTTATAAGGTCAAAAATATTTATGGAAATAAATCTTAACTATGCCCATCAAACTTAAGAGCAAGACTAAACTTTGATTCCCATTAAAGACATGTTCTATTATTTTTGAAAAAGGTATTTTCTTTATTTTAGCAAAAAAAAAAGAAAATCCATTTAAATACGACCAAATTTAACCTAAGCATTGTCAAATTCAACAATTGACCTAATTCCTTCAAAAAAAAAAAAAAAAAAAAAAAAAAGAAAAAAAAAGAAAAAAGAAAAAGAAAACAATTGACCTAATTAATTATTATTAAAGGAAGAAGTGAAATTAATTAATAATATTATTTTCCTTTTCCTTTTCTTTTTCAACGAGTGCGCTCGCGCGCCACTGATAATCGCAGTATTCAATAGAAGAACAGTAGAGGAAAAGACAGAGGCCTTCTTCTTCCCGCCATTAATTTCTGTTCATTAAGCTTCCGCACATTTCTCCTTCTTCTTAGTCCAAAATTCTCGATTCATCTCCACCATAACCGATATTCTCACTTTTTTCCATTACACAAGGATTCCTAAAAAGCAACCACCATGGCTGAGTCCAGCGCTCTTCCTCCTTGCTGCGGAGCTGGAATCATCAGAAGTATACGCTTGGAGAATTTCATGTGTCACAACAACTTGAATATTCAGTTTGGCGAGTGGCTCAATTTCATTACTGGGCAGAACGGAAGTAAGTAGACTAGGTGCTACTTTTTGTGTTTTGGTTATCTCTTTCAACGGGAGAAGTTTTTCTGATGGGAAAGAAAATAGACCCATAATTTATTTTTCTTTTGATATCAGCTGGTGTCCAAGTTAGCTTACTTTTTTTTCTTTTGATGTACGTGAGTATTCGAGTTAGGTTACACACATCTAACTATTTTCACGATACATTCCGTCTGACCTTGCCGTATTTGAGCGCAAACACTCATACTTGGATGTCAAACTCTCATATTTGGATGTCAAAATTAATATTTGGCCGCCTGACCCAGAATTTTGATTTGTTTTTTTTGATATTGAGTGTTTGGATTAGCTTACGCACACCTCATTGTTCTTTCAAAGTATATTGTATGACCATACAATATTTAGATTTGAATAAAATCTATAAAAAATTAATTCTTTAATTCTTAGATCGGCGACCATCATCTATTGAACCATTCTTGTCCAATATGTCAATCCATGATGGTTACAAAAGAGACTCATAATTTGGATTGTCCATTGCTGCAGTTTTTCATTTTCTAATGGTGTTGCAATTTACAGAAGTTTAATGGCAGCAAGTTTGGCATTTGCAGGTGGTAAGAGTGCTATACTAACTGCTTTGTGTGTAGCATTTGGCTGTCGAGCTAAAGGTACCCAAAGGGCGTCTACATTGAAGGATTTTATTAAAACTGGTTGCAGGTTTGTTCATTTGTGTGGCTTTCTATGGTGCTATTGTATCTTCTACATGTTTTTTCTTCACGAGCTAGAGGTTCAGTTTATTGGAGGTCTAGCTGGATTATTGGTTTGTTAATTATGTGCTACTGTTGTATGGGTGGAACTTAATTTGCTAGTGTTTCGCTTAAGTGAGCATAGTTGTGATTTTCTGTTTTTTTGTTTTTGACTATTGTATCTTGTACTTTTTTCCTCGTTCATTTTCTCAATGAATATTAGTTTCTTGTTTCAAAAAAATTAACATCCAGTATTGGATCTTAACAGTCATGCTGTCATCCAAGTTGAATTGAAAAATATTGGGGAGGATGCGTTTAAGCCCGAAATATATGGTAATGTTATAACCATAGAGAGAAGGATTTCCGAAGCCTCTAGTGCCATTGTTTTGAAAGATCGTCATGGTTAGTTTTTTATTATTATTATTTTTTTTTCAATTTCATCTTCTATACATATTTTGTTTATCTACAACAGGATGATTGTTTTTTTTAATATAATATTCATGAGTGTTTGAGTTAGCTTAAACGCAGTTCAACTATTCTCAAGAAACAACCGTCTGATCCTACAACATTTGGTTATCAAGGAAACCCATAGTAAATTAATTCATGGATAAGTGGTTATTATAGATTAAGTCCTTAGTTCTCAGGCACGTGGTAAGCATGACTCATAAGTTGTAATTAGTAAAGTGAAGAGAGATGGTTGAGTTAGAGGCAACCATTTTGGTTACACAGCTCGAACCTGAGTTCTGGCTGATGATTTTTAGTTTTACTTTTTATTATCAGTACACTGGTACGATTCTGTTTTACTTTGGAATTGGTTTTCCGAGAAACTGTTTTTATTATCCTGTAATGTTGCTATTGCATTTTTCAATAATGTTCTTGTGATTTGTGTTTGAGTGGATGTACTGCAAAGTATGTCGTATCGTTTTATATTTTGATGGAGTTGACAATCATTAAAATGTTTATTTATTTTTCATATTGTATCTTACAGGAAAAAAGGTTGCCAGTCGGAGGGACGAACTACGGGAGCTAGTAGAACATTTTAATGTGAGTCTTTCCGTTGTATACTGTTATCTGGTTGCTTTTCTGTTTTTGTTTTTATAATTGGGTCATGTGAGGTTCTCTAGAATTTTTTGGGAGTGTTTGGATGAGCATTGCATGAGGAATTATTTTGAGTGATTAGAATGAGAGGTTATTTTGACGGATTAGAAATTGAGGTTGTAGTAATAGCTCGTTTGAATGAAAACTTTTGTAGAGGAGTTGCAGGCAATAACTCGTTTTATGTTGATTTTTGTTGAGGAGTTGTAGGCAATAGCTCGCTTGGATGTAGATTTTTATAGAGGGGTTGCAGAAATTAATGGTTATGAAATGTGGAGTTATTTTGAGTGATAAAAAAAGAGCAGTTATTTTGAGTTATTTAATAGTTCATTCAAATGTGGCTTTTTCGAAGAGTTGTAAATGCTCATTTGTAATAGCTCCATTAGATACAGAAAAAAACAAACATCCCCTTTTGTGAATCTATGATCAAGTACAAGGGCAAGGTATGTGAATGTTTACTCTTCTCTTTTTCCTACCAAACCAACCCCTTTCTTCAATTTGGAAGCCAATGTAAGTTTTGCATTTAATTTATCAAACATAGCATTTTTGTGACGTTTTGCAAGTTTGGATTGTATGCAAGTCATCTAATTGTATTTACTTGTCTGGGGTGTTTTTTTTAAACTAATCTGAAGAGTTGGAGAGTCAGAGTTGGTTAGAAAAAGAAAATATTAGCTGGAGACGGAAAATCATAGTGAAATGGTCTTAAGGATTGCAATTCTGGCTACTTTCGTAGAGTGGCTAGTGGCTCAGTGGGCAGAAGAGTGCCTAGACCATTTATTACGGGTGTGAATTCGAGCCACATTTCTGCGCAGGAAAAAGCTGGGTCGGATTCCCCATTCTCTTTAGAGAAAATCAGAAAAGTGGTTCTCTATGACTATTTTCAGGATAATTGGGAGGGGGATTAAATGACTCTTATTTGGAGCTGGTTTTGCAAAAGTCAAGTCCAAGGGACTCTAGATTTATACCAATTTATATCACGTAGATGGAAAATCTGTGTTGCCTAGAATCTATAGGAGGTATAAAATTTATGCATATTCAGTCTCCAAAAGTTTTAAAAAGGTATGCTTTATCTTATGCAGATAGATGTTGAGAACCCATGTGTAATAATGAGTCAGGACAAAAGTAGAGAGTTCCTGCATTCTGGGAATAACAAGGATAAATTTAAGGTAATACGAGCTGTTTTCTTCACATTCTGGTAATGTTATGGTTGCTCTAATGAAACTCTATTGCTCAGTTCTTCTTCAAGGCTACTCTTCTTCAGCAAGTTGATGATCTGTTGAAAAATGTTTTTGGTCAATTGAGATCTGCGAGTGCACTTGTTGATGACTTGGAGTCTACCATACGACCTGTGGAGAAGGAACTAAATGACCTGCGAGGAAAAATAAAAAACATGGAGCATGTAGAAGAAATCTCTCAACAGGTTCAACATTTAAAGAAAAAGCTTGCATGGTCATGGGTATATGATGTAGACAAACAACTTCAGGGGCACAGTGCAAAAATAGGGAAGCTCAAAGATCGCATTCCTGTTTGTCGAGCAAAAATTGATCATCAACTGGTATGTAATGTACTAAGTAGGTTTTGCTACGAAACCCTCTTGCCACACACTCATGTTGAACTAAATATTGGAATGTTTTCTGTTGTAATATCTAATATGCCAAGTGCCAACCTGTTTTATCTTCTCCTTTTCGAGCTGTAGAAGTATCTATTGGACTTCATCTATTTGTTTTCTGTTCATATCAGAGACAGTTGGTACTTAATCTTATGTCTTGTATTCATCTTCTGAATCGTGCTATAGGGTCTAGTAGAAAAATTAAGAGAGCACTTTATCGAGAAGAAAGGTCAGATCGCAAGCATGATGGAGAGAACTTCAGAAAAGAGAAGAATGAAGGATGAATTGCAAGAAACTCTTTCCTTGGTAAGGGAGTTAGTAAAAGTAGTTAGCTGAATGGTAATTGACATGTACTGCCTCTCTTGAGAGTTGTAAGCTGAAATTTTGATTTCTTTATAGGAAAATTGTTGTAGATAGCAAATTTTAGGATCCCTATTTTAATTATAGCAACTTTGTAAAAATATTTCATGTATAGCAAAATATTTCAAGTTTAACTTGATTGAAGCCTATCAATTTTGTGGCTATCAATTGAAGTTCATTGAATTAGTTTTTGCTATGTTTGAATTTTTTCTAAAATTTTGACATTTGTAGAACTTTTTTTCTTTTTTTTTGCTACTCATGAAAAATTACCTTCTTGCTCATTTTTAAATAATTCACACATCAATGAAATACTTGTTTCCTTTATAAGAAAGTTGCATTCTTATCCTGGTGTTCCCTCTGTTTCCAATGTCTTTCAGTTTGTGAACAAAACAAATTTTATTGCCGTTGAATATATTCGAAATGTACAGTTCGGAAGCCTATGATATCGAACACATGATCAACACTGATATCTGTAAGGATAAAAATATTTATACATATCATTCACTATCTGCTCTGCAGTTTAGTAATAGTAACAACTAGTTTTTTTCGGCACAAAAGCAATAGCTCAGCGGCATTAGAGCGTGCCTAATAACTTTAGGGTCATGGGATCGAGTCCCCCCACTCCCAACTGTTGTAGAACTAAAAGAAAACGACTACTAGTTTCATTCTCTTTATTTTAAAATTTGGACGCTTATAGCTTATGAGAATTTCTGGTCAGTATAGTCTCTATCCCTTCATGTTTTCTGATAAATAATTTTTGGCATACAAAATTTTAGGCAACTAGAGAGAAGCTCGGACTTGAAGAGGAGCATGGCCGCAAAATGAACTACATCCAAAATATGGCAAAGCGTGTTAGGCTGCTTGAGCAACAAGTTCATGATATTAATGAGCAGCATATAAGAAATACACAGGTTTCCATTTCTCTTGGATTTTGTATTTCCTTATGGAAGAGATAGATAGAGAGATGGTTATATGACACATTGATTTATTTATTTGCGCATGTCTCTGCATCAATATGTTAGGTAATTGTGCATATATTTACCTTCCAAATAAAATTTATCCTTTGGCCATTTTGTACCCATGGTGTATGCAAGAGTATATTTATATACATATGAGTCATGACCAGTTTATATTGGTAGTTGCACTTGTTACAAAATTATGCTTCTACCTTAGATCTTCAAACCGTTGCATATGTTAAAACAAGGATCCATATACTCATATCACTATTCACTTGGCAATGTGATTGGCTGATGGTTCCTACCGTCTGCTTGGTGTGCTGTTAAGACACTGTCAATCTTAACAATCACAAGAGAAGTAACACAAGAGAAGATAAATGTGGCTAGAACAATTGAATACAACATGAAAACTATATTAAGATAATAGATGATTACTATACCATAGCCATTCGAGAGGGCTACTCTCTCCTAAAGTTTTTTCTTTCCACATTGAGCAGTGATAATGCTTTCTCTCCGCCTCCCTCGAAGTTTTGTACCGACTGCTCCATTGACGAACCAGAGTTTCTTCCTCTTCCTCCCTAGAGCGGTGACAATGCTCCCCTCTTTGAACTTCTCTCCCATTGTGGTGGCAGCGCATCTCTTGACTGATGCAATATAGAGTAACATCCTCCCTCTTCTTTTTGCTGTGGCAATGCTTTCTTTACCCTTTGATGATTGCGGGCCTTAGTGCATCAACAACCAAGGATGATGGAACACAACATCTTCCCCTTTTGTGAAGCTCATAGACATCAATGTCATCAACTTCTTTTTCTTCTCTAGTTTGGTTAGCAACTTATTGACTCCAACTTATCAACATTTCCACCCTTCTCCGGGCTCGTGCATGGGACATAACAGTTTTCTCTTTCTCCCCTCTATTCTTTTTATATGGCTCTATGATTGGCCACCCCTTCCACATTTTCTTCCCCTTGATATGGCCTTGCCCTCCTCCCTCTTTCTCCTCTTCTTCTCGATAACTTTCATTTAATCAATGAAAATGTTCTCTGTTTCCTAGACTCTCTCGTTGACTCTCCTTCTGCACCCTCTACTT
>JBBMEG010000022.1:11808402-11818618 GCA_037832605.1 Cyclanthera cordifolia
TAAATATGTAACAAGTTGATTGATTCAATCAGGCCCAAAATCTTCTCGGGAATAGATATGTCATTCCTTGAACTTGTGTTTTTTATAGTACAAATTGAAAGAGTGAAACTACAAATCATACGCAGAAAGTATCATTACTCTCGAATAAATGAAATTACCATCAAAGAATGAAATTAATGCGTCACCAACTTTTGATAAAAAAAAAAAAAAACACTGGTTGAACATTGATGCTTGTAGCAATTTCTTTGTCCAAAATAAGATTAGAATTATACTCTTGTTGAAGTTCTATTTATTATATTTTTATTTTTTGTTACTCTAATTAAAAAATTGAATGATGATACAAAGAGATTCTTTATATCAATATTCAACAAAAAGAATTATTCTATTAAAAGGGATTGATAGATAGATATGGTAATATTCGTCTTTGATAAGTATATTAAATAATTATGGGGTATTCAGATTCTTTATTTTATTTATTTATTTTTTAAATGCTTAGGCCTCAATTTTATGGGTGAATAATTAATAAACTAACAATTTCATTTGATTAAATCATCAATTTAATGGCTATCAATGTTGATTGAATGATTTTTTTTTCTTTATATATTTGATATTTTTCTAAAATGTTGTATTTATTGTTTTTTTACAAAAATCATTTTTTACTACTCTTGAAAAATTACCTTGTAATAACCTTTCTACCTTTTGGGATACTATTATGATAACATTTTAAATTTTCATTATTATTAGTTTTAATAATTTGTACTTTAATAGAAATTATAATCGTTTGTTATTTAAATATGGTTTTAATTATTCTTATAATAATAATTTATATATTATAGTAATTCAAGTAGTTTAGAATAATTTTAGATATATAATTTACTCTTAATAACTTTAGATAAATTTACTCTTTCACCCTAGATTTAAAGTTTCGACTCGTTTTGTAACATTGAAATGGATTATATTTGTTATGCAAAATCATCTCAACAGTAAATTCTTTTTGAAAAAAAATATGATTCCAAACCAAACAATTCTACACATATATCCCAAACAATTTAATTTAATTTAATTTCAAATAATTATATACACTATCAAGATCTCGAATGGAATAAAAAAGTTTTGTAATTCTCTCATTTTCTTTTTTACATATATAACTTTTTTTTTTGAACTGAACTAAACTTTTTATTATTATTCATTAATAATAATTTGAATTTGATTGGTATGAAATTGAATTTTTTTTAATAAAAAATTTAATTGAATTATAATATTAAAATTTTAGTTTTATAATTTTTTAAAAAAATTATTACAATACTAATTATTATAATAATCATAGTAAATATAAGTTGTATAATCATTGTAATTTTTTTAAAAAATAATATTATTTAATAAGTATAGTGTATTAAATCCAGTAAGCATGCATATAAATTGATAAAAAAAACAATTAACAAAATTTTTTATTTTACATGATGATGATTGCTATCATTATTATTAGTATTAGTATTAATTTGTCCTCATACTAACTACCCTCACAATTCTCAAGACGTCTGTTGACGATTTCAAAAATTTTCCTCATATAATAACGTACCATTAACACGCAAATTAATTAAAATAATAATAATACTAATAATACACTGCTACTACTAATTATTATTATCGTTAATATCAACACCATTAATTTATTTTAATAATAATATATAATCAGAGTAGCAAGAATCAAATTAATAATGAACAATATATGTAATAATAATAAATATAAATATAAGTTTATAATAACTATAACATTGATTTTTTTTTTAAATTTTGTATGCTCATATATTATAACATATTATTTAAATTTGTTATTATTATGTCTAGAAATTATGAACATTTTGTTACTATTGTTGTTATTTATTATTATAAATATATTTATTAATAATAGCATTTAAATTTTTGTTTTTTTGTTGGAGTTAGATATCTTCTATATGAATAATATTCATAGCATAAATAATTATTATATTAATGACAAACTTAATAAACTAGTAGCAACAATAATAATATCAATTTTTTGTGACATAATAATAATTGTTATAATAATTTTAAACTTATTATTAATAATAATTTTTTTTGATAAAAAAAGTCATAATCTTCCTTTATATTATTTTTGGTAAGTATGTTTAAAAAATAAACACTCTTATATTAATAACATTCAAATTTTGTTTTTGTATTTCTTTTTCTATATATATATTTTAGAATTAAATTTATGTTAACACTAAAATAACCACTACATGAATTAATAAATAAATAAATACATTCATACACACTTTGTAAATATATTAAAATTTCAAAATTAACATAGTTTCATTTTAATAAATCTTCCATTGTATTTTTTCAAAAAGATTTATAAAAATATTTATTTTCGAAAATATTTGAATCAAATAAGATGGTTAAAAAAATAATTTATATTCGATAGTAATGAAAGGATTGGGAAGGAAACGAAAGAGATACTTTTCATGATTTAGTTTACCAACTTTGATTATATTTATCACTAATTTATTATTACTTTTCCTAGTTTATTATACAGATTAATCACTATTCACAGACGTATGGAGCTTTTAGAGAGTTTTAGTGTCATGGAAGGGGAACATAGAAAAGAAAATGAGGGTTAAATTTTGAAAAGAAGAGGGGGTGGAGGTATGAAGAAGAAGGAGAAGGAGGAGGAGAATGGTGGGAAATTGAAACGACTTTGTTGGAAGCTGTGTGAGACAGTATGAACTGTTGGTCATATCTATCCAATTCATAATGCAACATTAAAGAAAAACAAGGAATGATGAAAAGTAGAACGAAAAAGAAAAGGAAATTAAAAGTATAATGAATATCAGACAAAGGTAGAATACTAACAAAAACAAAAACAAATTTAAAAAGCAATGGGAGTTGTAGAAGAAGAAGAAGAACAACAACAACAACACCAACACCACAACACTAACCCAGTACAATTTACCAGCATCTCCTTCTTCTTTCATCATCATCATCATCATCATGAAACACCACCTTCTGCTACCACCACTTCTAAAAAGCAATTCTCTAACTCATTATCATCGTCAAAACCTTCCTTTCTTTATATTTCTATCTCTTCTTCTTCTTTTCTTCTCAGCTAAACCTTTGTCTCAACAGCACCCATGAAGAATCACCCAGATTTCTATTTCTATTTCATTTTCTTCTTCTTCTTCTTCTTCCTTCTATTTCTTTCTGCAACTTCAACTCTATCTGCACCTTTACCACTTCAGCTTCTCTCCCTTCTTTCCCTTAAATCCTCCATTCAAGCTCCTTCTTCCAGCTTCCATGACTGGGATCCTAACCCCACCATCTCCAAATCTGATTTCAACGATTCCATTTGGTGTTCTTGGTCTGGAGTTCATTGTCGTCAAAATGGTCCTGAAATTACCTCCTTGGATTTGTCTCGTCGTAATCTCTCTGGCTTCATTCCCTCTGAAATCAGATTCTTGACTAGCTTGATTCATTTGAATTTGAGTGGCAACAGCTTTCTTGGGCCTTTTCCCACCGCCATTTTTGAGCTTCCTCTGCTTCGAACGATCGATATCAGTCACAACAATTTCAGCTACATTTTCCCACCTGGGATTTCGAAGCTTAAGTTCTTGAATGTCTTCAATGCCTATAGTAACAGCTTCACTGGCCCCTTACCGCAGGAACTTCCTCTTCTACGGTTTCTCGAATGGCTCAACCTTGGCGGGAGCTACTTCAATGGCAGTATTCCGGCGAGCTATGGTGGTTTCTCCCGGTTGAGGTATTTGCATTTGGCTGGAAATGTTCTTGACGGTGAAATTCCATCGCAACTCGCGTACTTATCGCAACTCGAGAGAATGGAAATCGGTTACAATTCTTTCTCAGGTGGGATTCCAGCGGAATTTCCGTTGTTGTTGAATTTGAAGTACTTAGATATCGCCGGAGCGAACCTCGCCGGGACTCTGCCGGCGGACATTGGGAACATGACGAAGCTTCAGAATCTGCTTCTCTTCAAGAACAGAATTGCAGGAGAAATTCCGGTAAGTTTAGGGAAATTGGAAGCGATTGAGGAGATTGATTTGTCGGAGAATCAACTCACCGGGAAAATTCCGTCGGATTTGTATAACTTAAAGGAATTAACAGAGTTGAGTTTGATGGATAACGATCTGAGCGGCGAAATTCCAGAAGCGCTCGGCGATCTTCCAAATTTATCCAGTTTAGGATTATGGAATAATTCGCTCACCGGAGAACTCCCTCAAAAACTCGGCTGCAACGACAAGCTGCTGCAAGTCGACGTGTCGTCGAATCAACTCACCGGTTCGATTCCTCCAAATCTCTGCCATGGAAATAAACTCTTCAAGCTCATTCTATTTTCCAACAAATTAGAATTTGATATTCCCGCCTCTTTAGCGAACTGCACGTCGTTATCACGCTTTCGAATCCAAAATAACCTCCTCAACGGCACGATTCCTCACGGTTTCGGCCTGTTGCAGAATCTGACATTCGCCGATTTCAGCAACAATCACTTCTCCGGAGAAATCCCGGCGGATTTTGGTAATGCGGTGAAGTTACAGTACTTGAACGTTTCGCAAAACGCCTTCCGCACTTCCTTGCCAGAGAATATCTGGAACTCGACAAGTTTGCAGATTTTCTCAGCGAGTTCTTCGCAAATCGTCGGTAGCATCCCCGATTTCGTCGGATGTAGATCTGTTTACAAGATTGAACTCCAGGATAATGATTTAAACAACAGTATTCCATGGACGATCGGCCACTGCGAGAAGTTACTCACTCTGAATTTAAGCAGAAATTCGTTAACCGGCATTATTCCATGGGAGATTTCCACGTTGCCGTCGATCACCGCCATTGATCTCTCACGAAACTTCCTCACAGGTACAATCCCTTCGAATTTTCAAAACTGCAGCACAATCGAAAGCTTCAACGTATCCTACAACCACCTAACCGGTCCGATTCCATCGACTGGAACGATCTTCCCAGGGTTACACCCGTCGTCATTCACCGGTAACGCTGGACTCTGCGGCGAGATTCTCGCAAAACTCTGCGATGCGGACACGCTCTCCACCGATGCAATCGAGGTTCGAGATCAGCAGCAGCCGCGGCGGACGGCGGGAGCAGTGGTGTGGATAATGGCGGCGGCGTTCGGGATCGGGCTGTTTGTGTTGATAGCCGGAACGAGGTGTTTTCAGGCGAATTACAGCCGTCGATTCGGTGGTGGGGAGGAGGAAATCGGACCGTGGAAACTAACTGCATTTCAACGGCTGAACTTCACGGCGGAGGATGTTTTAGAGTGTTTGGCAATGGCGGATGAGATACTGGGGATGGGATCCACTGGAACCGTGTACAAAGCAACGATGCCAGGTGGCGAAATCATAGCAGTGAAGAAACTGTGGGGTAAGCATAAAGATAACATCCGACGGCGGAGAGGGGTTCTGGCGGAAGTGGATGTACTGGGCAACGTGCGGCACAGGAACATAGTGAGATTGTTAGGTTGCTGTAGCAATAAGGAGTGTACGATGTTACTATACGAGTATATGCCAAACGGTAGCTTGGACGATTTACTGCGCGGTAAAAACAAGGGTGAAAATTTGGGGGCGGATTGGATGACGAGGTATAAAATTGCGTTGGGTGTGGCACAAGGGATCTGTTATCTTCACCACGACTGTGATCCGGTCATCGTCCACCGCGATCTCAAGCCGAGTAATATTTTATTGGACGGTCAGATGGAGGCCAGAGTGGCAGATTTTGGCGTCGCTAAGTTGATCCAGACCGATGAGTCAATGTCCGTTATTGCTGGATCGTATGGCTACATTGCACCAGGTTTGTTTCCTCTATACCCATTTTTGTTCCTCTTGTCTTCCTCAAACTAAAATGTTTTTTTTTACATAAAAAATAGTTTTTTTTTATTATATAAAATTTCTCGTTATTTGTTTAAGTAGTAAATTATGGTTTGATGTAAGTTAGAATTAGCCTTCATGGTTTCAAAAGAATATTTTCAAAAAAAAAAACTAGAGTTTATCTTATGATTTTAAAATTAAAATTTTAAAAAATAGTTCATGTAGGACCTGTTTGGAGGCCAGGTTACACTAACTCATCCTAATCCAATTCCTAGTCTAATGCATTTTTTTTTTCATTTATCTTTTTTAATCAACTATACTATTATATTAATTATCATCAAATTTTTATAAAAAAATAATCTCTATCGCATCAAATCTAACTTTTATTAGTTCCCAACCTTGCAGCCAAACACATACCTACCAACTTCCCTTTCTAAACTAACTATCTACTGTTAAATGTCGTGTTATTTCTGGCTAATGAATACCCATTTATATCGAAAAAGTTGGTAGCAGAGTAATTTTATTGTTTGGTATTAATACATATCAACATTTAATTTTCCAACAACTAAAATTATTAATCAATAGAAGGGTTTGTTTGAGAATTTTATGAAAATATTAAAAATAAATTTTTATAACAAATCTTTAAAAACATAATTCAAGTTAATTATTATTACAATTTTTTATAACTTCTTAAAATAACTATTAATTTTTAATTACACAAAATAATCATTTTATAATTTTACAAACAAACACCAAATAAATTTTAATTCTTTCAAAAATATTACACAAAATAATCATTTTATAATTTTACAAACAAAAACCAAATAAATTTTAACATTAAAACGTGTTTTAGGAAAATTATCTCACAAAATTCACAAATTTGTACCATTACGCGAGTCTTAAATTCGTATAAATCTTATAATTTCGTACTTAGCTTTTGAAATAGTTTATAATAAATTTTGTATATTTTTCTTTAAATAAAGTTGTTTTATACCACTAGTAAATTCGTATAGATCTTCTCCTTTATTGTAATAGTTGTTGTTGTTGTATTAGTTTATTTTTTGCCACAAAAATCTCTAAATAATAATAATAATAAAAAAAAAAGAAAATTCCAAATATAATTTCCTTTTACTTTATCTTTTTCCTTTGTTAATGATGATGCACAAGAACCTAGGGAGTCTAACACTTTTATTTTCTTTTAAAATAAGATCCAAGAGAATACTACCCATCATCAAAAAGTAATGGCTAAGATTACCACAAACTTGTTACTGTGTGCCTTATTATAGAGCTCAAAATGAAAGCCAATATGTTTGGGACACAACTAAAACAATCCCCCTTTTGGCACATGACCCAAATCCAACACTATTGTCACTCAAGCTTCTTTTTCTTACCTATTCTTTTGATTTAATTTCTGTTTTCTTACCACTTTCTTTAATTTTTTTCAATATTTAATTACCTATTTGTTGTATATCCACCCCTTTCATTCATTGGACCCACCACTAATGCTAATGAACAAATGTGTATTGCAAAATTAACACACAAGGGGAGAATCAAAACAATAAATAGATAAACTCTTTGCATGAGATAAGATGAAGATTAGATTGCAAGGTTTTGAATTGAATATCTGTTCATTTGATATCGTTATATCTAGTTTGTTTTCGACGGAAAAGAGTGGAATGAAGAAGAGTGAGGGGATAATGGTAGTTGAATACTTTTCTGAATTGATGTTAATAGTGCTTAAGTGATTAATTTCTTGTTTGGAGATTGATGTTAGTATTCGTCGAGTGATATGTTTGATGCGAAATTTGATGGAATGGTTTGATGAATAGTTAAGAATGATTGTTTATTACAAAAACAAATGAGTGATTTTTTAGGAGTAGTGGGTTATCACTCATTTTCTACCAAAAACAATCATAACATCTAAGTTTTTTTATTTTAGATAACATGAGGTTTTAAGAGTAGACTATTTATCTTAGAAGAGTTGTGCTATATATAGTATAAAAGTTGTGAGATACGAAGTTTCTTTTGATCGAGTTCACAATTTTTCAATTGAATTTCAACTATTTTTTCTAACTGTATACTTGTTTGTTGTTCATGATTTTGTAAGAAGGAAATAAGCAGCTCATGTATCTCATAAATGTTTTTAGCAGTCTCTTTCATCTTTTTAAAGTAGTATCGTCAACTTGTTTGGTTTTTTCATTTTGCAGAATATGCTTATACACTTCAAGTGGACGAAAAGAGTGATATTTATAGCTTCGGGGTCGTGTTGATGGAGATCTTGAGTAGCAAGAGATCCGTGGATTCCGAATTCGGTGATGGAAACAGCATTGTGGATTGGGTGAGATCCAAGATTAAGATCAAAGATGGAGTGAATCAAATATTGGACAAAAATGCTGGTGCATCTTGTTCATCTGTTAGAGAAGAAATGATACAAATGCTACGAATTTCTCTGCTTTGTACTAGCCGCAACCCTGCAGACCGACCATCAATGCGTGACGTTGTTTTGATGCTCCAAGAGGCGAAACCTAAGAGAAAAATACATGGGAACATTGTTGGTGATCACACAAATGCTAATTGTGACACTAGCAATGATATGATTTGCAAAGGTGTTCATGGAGATGGTGTTGTTCTATTAGATCAGAAGACAGTAGCTTGAATGTTTATATGATATATATATATTCTATTTTTTTTTTTGGTTGATTTTCAATTGGTGGGGATTGGTATAGGAGGAGCTTTTTTTCCTTTTTTCTTTTTTTTTTACCTTCCATTGAAATTTCTAAGTGTTAGCTAATGTGTTTTTGTGACTCTTCTCTCATTTTTCCTTTTCATGGTTATGAATTGAAGGGTGTTTCTCTATGTTGAATGTTGTGCATAATTTACCATTTTTTTTTTTTTTTTTTTTCTTTTCTTTTTTGGTTCCAACAATATTAGGTGAGTGAATTCGAACTTATGATCTGTTGGTCATAATTAAACATTATAATTTATGCTAGTTGATTGGGCTTTAACGTGCAAAGTGTAACTCAGAAAATTACTATTCAATGAAGAAGATTTGGTGATACTTTGTTTGTTCAAAGGGAGGTGATATGAATCTTATCGAGCAATAGAAGATCAAAAGAATCCGGTTAATGGAAAGCTTCAAGTAAAAAGAGTCGTTGTACTTTCTTATAAACTAGGTGCTATGCATCTTTACAATTATATGTGATTAGCTTGCATGTTTAGAATCATTCAAGTTTGACGTTAACAATTTTGCTTGTGAAGTGATTGAAATATCTTCCTTGAGATATTTGATCGATAAGGTAATTCGGTTTTACTTTTCTTGAGTTATTTTCAAAATTTGTTTGGGTCTGACTTCTAAAGATCTCGTTACTTATCAAGGTTGTTAGATCCAATATCAAAAGTTACTTAACATTTTGAAATCATAACATATTATATCTTGATTTTCAACTTAACTTGGAGTGTTTGTGTTTTAATTCTAAAGGTTTTATTCGTTAGCAAGGTTGTTAGATTCAGTTCTCAAGAATTTCATGAAAGGAGGATTGTTAGAAATACAAACTAAGTATAGTTTTACAGTAGTTAGATAATGGGTAGATCATGAGTATAAACATGGGGACAATCATTTTCATCAGTATGAAACCTTACGAGTGAAACAAAAAAAAGAAAACCATGAAATGTTCGTACCATAGGACAATATCATATTAATGTAAAGATTTGTGGACGATTATAGTTTTTTACGACTCTAGCTGGAAAACTCAAAATCCCCTTCAACAGTGTACCTAACAAACTACTTTTTATATAGCAACCGTCTATGCTCGTGTTTGTTTTATTGTTTGAAGAAAATCCAGTTTGACACCGGGTCACAGGTTCGAAAGCTGATGCTCTTTATCTTTTAGGTGGTATTCCCTCTAGCTTCCATCCCTCGTTATCGTAGGCCAACCTTCAAGAACGAGAAATAGTTGCTTTGACTTTATTTTTCTATACACATTTGTTAGATAATACGGTATTTATACGGTATATATGTAGGAATAACATCTCCTGTCAAAGGAATTTTCAGTTTTAAAAAGTGCCTAGCTAATATGTTGGGGTGATCAATGAAGTATGAAATAATTCTTATTAGGGAAGTTATTAGCCATAAGTTATGATTATTATTATTTATTATTTTTTTTATTTTTTATAAGGGTTGGTAAAAAATGCAAAGAATCAAACTAAAAATTATGCTACATTTTGGTGTAAAATGCAGTAATTAAAAACCACCAGATAAATAGTAGAAATTATGGTTTGTAGTATGAGGAGAGAGAATAAATGGGGAGAGAGAAAAATTAACACAATTTTAATGATAGGGAGTCTAGAGATTAATTTAATCTTATTTTTTT
>JBBMEG010000022.1:11818718-11830997 GCA_037832605.1 Cyclanthera cordifolia
GAATAAATGGGGAGAGAGAAAAATTAACACAATTTTAATGATAGGGAGTCTAGAGATTAATTTAATCTTATTTTTTTAGGAAAAAGATTAAAACTGGACATTAATTTAGGGATTAATCATGAACAAACTTCAAACTCAAAAACTAAAATTGAACATTTGAAAGTCAAAGAATCAAAATCTATGAATCAAAATGATATTTTAGCTTACGTTAAAATTTTATGTTTAGAAAAAAAAAAAGAGAGTGGAGAACATTTTATTTTTTCTAATATCTTTAAGAATTGGATATCAAAAATCCTAATTTAATTGACTCATTCTCGAGAGGTTCGGGAAGTTTTTATTCTCATCACACAGTTGATCCTACTCAAAAGTCATAATTTGGAAGACAGGATAAGACGTTTAAGATCGTCCAAAAAATATAGTCAATCTTACTCAACAAAAAGACCTACAAGAATGCTTTCGCCGAAATTTACTATGACGGAGAGATTCAAATTCTTATCATTTTAAGTATAAACGTACTATGTCATGAACATAAAGTAAATATAAACTTGTATTTATAATGAATTTTGTGCATCAATATATAGATATTTTGTGAATATCTAAATTGAATATTCTATAAAAGATCCCAACTAAATAAAGTATTAAACTCCACCACTCAAGGTCCAAATTAATACTATTTTTTTGACTTTTTTTTTGAATGTACTATTTAAAAATATGAACAACACGCTATTAAAAAAAATATTGCTGGATTAATAAATTATGCTAAAAGAAACATAATTAGGTATTGATTAATATCTATTTCTTTATTTGTCAACAAAATCAATAATTTATTTAATTGTATCAACAAAATCAATGATGATTGTGTTAAGTTTGCGGAAGATGGGTGGAAAATAAATGGTGATAATCGTCCAAAGAGGTTATATGTTAATTTATTGGAGAAGTTGTATTCTACTGCAAAGGCCTTATCTAGATGGTGAGCAAAGTTTATAGATGGGTATGCTTCTAAAATTGACATTGCTCTTAAGGATGTTCAAATTTTTAGAAGAAGATTGAAGTGCTTCATAAATGAGGAGGAAATTTATTGAAAACAACTCTCAAGTGAACAGGCTTCAATAGGGGGACATGAATTCAAGATGGTTCCATGCTTATGCTTTCCAACGAAGAAGATCTAATTTGATAGATAGGTTGTGTCATCAAGACGGAAGTTGGGCATCTACAAAGGAGGATTTAGAGATCGAAGTGTGTTCGTATTTTAATAATATTTTATACTGCCAATGGAGGGGCATCTAATGGTTTAGTTGATAGTTTCTTTGGCAGAAGAGTATATATCTCTTATATCACAACCTTATACTACGAAGAAAATCTTTGATGCTTTAAAACATTTGAGATCTTTAAAGGCTTAGATATGGATGGTTTCTTTGCTTTGTTTTATAAAAAATATTGGTCGATTATTGATGTAGATGTGACTAATTTTTGCTTAAGTATTCTCAAAGATGGAGTTAGAATGGACTACATAAGAAATACTCAAATCTACTAATGTTTGTTCAATGAAAGATTTATGATCAATAAGTTTGTGTTATGTTATCTAAAAAATTATTTTAAAGATGACAACAAATCGACTTCGAATTCTTTTGAGATGATAGACAACTCGGAGTCGAAGGTGGCTAGATAGACCTCATGATTTACCACTTACTTTTAGGTTAATGGGTAATTCTTTTATGAGATGCAACAATTAGGGGTGGGGAGATTTGAACTCGTGAACTCATAGTTCTTAAGCGTACATCAAAATTGCAAGGCTACTGCTCTTGTTGAATGTTTCGTAAATATTATTGAACAATGATAAAAAGAACTCTCTCGTAGGGATGTTTATCAGTCAGCCGTTGTCGGTTTTCGGTGAAAATTGACACCGAACGGACCTTATCAGTTTGCTTGAAAATAAAACCGAACCGACCTGATCAGTTAAGTCAGTCGATTTGGCCGGTGAATCTGGACAAAATGGTCGGTTAGATCGGTTAAGTAGGTTAATTCATTTTAATTATTTTTTCTATTTTAATAAAAAACATATGCATCATACAAATTTTTCTTGACATTTTAAGAATTACTTAAATAAAAAAAATCTAATATTTTTTAAATGCACATTTAAAATTAAGATAAATTTACAATAATTTAATAATAAATGTAATTAATTAAATGAAAATTATTATTATTATATGATGAAATGTTCATTAACCGACCAAAAAAATTCGGTTTAATATTTTTTTTAACTAACCTCGACCGATATATACTTGAAAACTGAACATCCACTTTTATATCGGTCGATTTTCATCGATCGAATATGTTTTCGAGGAATGTTTGAATATCCCGCTCTCCGATAATAATACCAATAAAATCTAAGTATTTATGTATGAAATGATTGTTTTTCGCTCTTTAGTATCCTTATTTTTTCTTGCCAACCTAGCTACATAAATTCAAACGTATTAAAATGGTAAGATATTACCTCCTCAATAATTAAAAAAAAAAGGGGAAATTTCACAAAAAAGAAAAAAAGAACAATAGAAAAGGAAAATTTTTTAGAGCACTTATTGAAAATCCAAAAACGGTAAATAAAACAAAAGAAAAAACCTTGAAATGATGATGAAAAATATTCAAAATTGGAATTGCAATACAAGGACCCTACAAATCCACTTGCCCGTTGGCTACAGAAATCAAAGTAAAGCCCAGTGAAACAAAGCGATTCAAATCAGAGTGAAGAAGAAGAAGAAAGTTCAAAGCAGAGCAACCAAAAATCCACTGTCGAAAGAGAATGTGAAGA
This sequence comes from Cyclanthera cordifolia, assembly GCA_037832605.1. NCBI lineage: Eukaryota > Viridiplantae > Streptophyta > Magnoliopsida > Cucurbitales > Cucurbitaceae > Cyclanthera > Cyclanthera cordifolia. Next base: position 11,821,528 of record JBBMEG010000022.1, read on the forward strand.
ACCCTAAATATGCAGATTTCGAACTGGGATTGGTGAATCGATGCGGTTGAAGACGACCAAATCTTGAAGAAGATAGAGATAGAGAAGAGAATTTCTATAATGGGTTATGCACATCAACGAGCTCAATCGGTGTTGTTTGAAGCTGATAGGCGAAACTCCATTTCCTCTGTTTCGAGCCCTCAAACGAACCCTAACTCGCCGGTGAAGAAGAGGACATCGCGTTGGTCCGATGTGTGGCTGAAGAACACCAAATCATCGCTCGAGCATGTTATTGTTGCTATGCAACTTCAATCGTTGTCTAAAGATTCTAATATTCCTACTCCAAACTCCAAAATCAAGCCACCCCTAATCGCCAATTTCTGCAAAATCGACCGTACGCTGCTTCTTTCCGATGAAGTTCTTCTCAGGATCCTCTCGAAGCTGCCGGATTCTCACCGGAACTCCAACTTCCTTGTCTGCAAACGGTGGCTGAATCTGCAGGGCCGTCTTGTACGATCGATCAGGGTAACGGATTTGAATTTTCTCTTGTCGGGTAGGTTGATTTTGAGGTTTCCAAATCTTAATCGTGTGGATTTAGTTTCTGGGTCTTTGTTGTGTTCTAGAAAATCTGGTATATTGTTGAGTGATAGGGCTTTTTCTATGTATGTTGATTCCTGGTTTTTGCCTATTCCTGGTGTTGGTGAGGAGAATATTCTTGATACTATGGTAATTGATAGAGGGTTGAAAGCATTAGCCAGTGGGTGTCCAAATTTGCGCAAATTAGCTTTTATTGGTGGAAGTGAGTTGGGATTGTTGAGTGTGGCTGAGGAATGTGAGACTTTGCAAGAACTTGAATTGCACAAGTGTAATGATAATTTGCTTAGAGGAATTGCTGCTTGTGAGAATTTGCAAATTCTGAAGCTGGTTGGCAATGTTGATGGTCTTTACAATTCTGTGGTTACTGATATTGGGTTGACTATTTTGGCTCAAGGTTGTAAGAGATTGGTGAAGCTTGAGCTCAATGGTTGTGAGGGAAGTTTTGATGGGGTTAAAGCTATTGGACAGTGCTGCCAAATGTTAGAGGAACTGACTATCTGTGATCATAGGATGGACGATGGTTGGTTGGGTGGGCTTTCCTATTGCGAAAATTTGAAGTCTCTGAGAATCATGTCGTGTAGGAGGATTGATCCGAATCCCGGACCCGATGAATATTTGAGTCCCTGTCCTGCTCTTGAGCGGTTGCATTTGCAGAATTGTCAACTTCGGGATAAAAAGAGTGCGAAAGCTTTTTTTATTACTTGTGGGGCTGCAAGGGAGATTTTCATTAGCGATTGCTGGGGATTGGGAGATGACATATTCAGCTTTGCGAGTCATTGCTGGTAAAATATCTCTCCTTTCACTTAAATTTACTTAAGATTCTATGGCTTTTATTGGAAATCACTGTTCTAATGGGTTCAAAAGTCTATTTGGTAGTTAGTTTAGTCCCTAAGAGGTGGCGCAATAGTTGAAGGCTTGGGTTTTGAAGGTGTGCTCTCTTCAAGGTCTCAAGTTTGACAGCCATCTGTGACATTAGTTGGTAGACATTTCCCGTGTCTCTATTCCTTCGATGTCTTCCGTGCCTAGCCTAAAAACGTGCGTGGTTTCTCTAGGTATTGTGAAGCAAAGCTTCGACTTCCTGGTTAAAAAAAAAGGTCTATTAGGTAGTTTATTTTCTTTTGTGATAGTTTTATACTTTGTAGATTATTTTAGTGCAACACACGGGGTACCATTTTGAGTGCACCATATAAGTTCAACCAATATGCATCGATGGTGGCTGTAGAAGTTGTTAATGGTGATTGTAATGTTTACTCCTTGTTTTTACTTGATGTCCGGGAATCGAAGTTACTCCAAACTATACTCGGAGGTACCTGTGTTGACCCCAGAGATAATAAGATATTTTACAATTAAGCTCACTTGTGTGTTTCGAACTGAGAATTCTAAGGAAGTAGAGTATACCCTAGAGACCCTAAGCCTTCTAACGAGATGCCCCTTGGTATGTAGTGTTTACTCCTGTTATTTGATAGGCAATTTCTTTCTGCATAAACATTTGGTCTGTGGTTGGGATATGACTATACAATTCTCAATGGTCAACTATGTCATCTTACAGGAGGGTAAATTTCCTTTCTCTCGAAGGATGCTCACTGCTAACAACAAATGGTTTGGAGTCTGTAATTCTTCAATGGAAGGAGCTTCAAAGTCTTCGAGTCGTATCGTGTAAGAACATAAAAGAGAGCAGCATATCTCCAGCTCTCTCTTCACTGTTTTCCAGTTTCAAGGATTTGAAATGGAGGCCTGATACCAAATCTCTTCTCCCATCAACCCTCATTGGCATTCACATGGGAAAGAAGGGTGGTAGATTTTTCAAAAAAACATGGGACATGAAAGTCCCACACGGTGTTCACGATCATACTACCACGCGACCGACATGAAAATCGTTAAAAAAATTTGCTCAGAGGACGTTGTTGTGTACTGTAATCGTCTTGTTATTCGTCAAGGTCGTTAACTAGATGCTGACACAGCAGATAACTAAATATTCATCATTGTGATTTGCACGAAGGGAAGATGAAGATGCCGAGGTTGCAAACTGCAGTATATCGACTCGGCATCGAGTTTGCTTATTTATATTGGTATAGTCGTCTATCTTCTTTACATGCTGTAGATTAGAATTGTATTAGACTTTTTACTATTTGCTATTCTTAGGATTATCGGACACATTGTAAAGGAATATCATCATTTCCTTCATTGTTAAGCTTAATAGAATCAGTAGCATTGTTGTTTCTTTGGGTTCTATCTTGGTCATAAATATTTGTTTTCGTCGTTATTTTGTATTGTATTATTAAATTGAGTATCGAATCTACTTTAAACATTAATGGAAAGTAGCAACATCACTCTAGCCATGAAATGACGGATTTGAATCTCTCATGTTAATTGTTTTGTAATCTCGAAAAAAAATTAAAAAAAATAATGTTTGTTTCTTTCCATTAAAATTTGTTTTTCTATAAACTTTCTCAAAATATTATAATTAAAATCAACCAAAACAATAACTCAACTACATCAGAATAGGTTCAATTACCATGAAATCATGAATTCGAATTATTTTTATTAAGATAATTTAAACTTATTTTAGTTAAATATCAAGTCTTTATGCTAAAAAGAACAATTAGCTGAATTTGTGTAAGTGTGTAGTGGTGAGAAAAATGTTATTTAATAAGAATGCATAATTATTTACGAACTAAAAAAAAAAACAGTAATGCCTTATTATGCTTAAATTGACAATTAATTTTATACACTTTTTTAAATTTCTCTTTTTAATTTTTGATTTGAGATCTACAAATCTTTCATTCAAATCAACTCAAAATTAGAATCTAAAATTGAAAAAGGAAATCGATAAACCAACTAATTCAAGTAGATGTAGATTAGATCTATATCAAAAGTTTCTCAAAAAAAAAAAAAAAAAAAAAAAAAAAATCTATATCAACAAGTTCTATTAACAAATATGGTATGTTAGTTTTTTTTTTTAATAATGCCAATAAATTTTAACTAATTAAATTTTAACCAAATGAAAATGGGAAAGAAAAGGACCCAAATAAACCCACTTCTAACCCTAATTTGAACCCTTTCACTCAAAGAAAGGAATCTATCAATTTTTTAGTTAACAAAATCCCTAAATTTATTTTTTCAAGAATGTCACAATCCAATTTGAAATTTCCAAAAAGTTATGTCCTTTTTTATTCTGAAAATTACTTGTTGAGGCTGGGAAACCAAGTTCTTGATTCTATCCTCTTCCATTTCTTCAATTCTTGGCCACAACCAAACCCTAGTTTTTTTTTTTTTATTACTCGGTGAAGAAGAAGAAGAAGAAGAAGAAGAAGAACGATTAGACCTGTTCGAGGACTGGTTCAAGAAACAGCGAACTTCCTCGAGCATGTCATTGTCTCAATGCGACTCCATTCGTTGTCCAGTGATTCTCCCATTTCTTCTCCCGATTCCAAACCCAAATCCCCAATTTCCAATTTGATTGACCTCACTTTGCTGCTCTCCGACGAGCTTCTTCTTCGAGTTCTCTCCAAATTGCCTGATTCTCAACGGAGCTCCAATTTCCTTGTCTGCAAGCGCTGGCTTCACCTTCAGGGTCGCCTTGTACGGTCTCTCAGGTTAACGGATTTTGATTTTCTTCTCTCGGGTAGGTTGGTTTTGAGGTTTCCTAATCTTAATCATGTTGATTTGGTTTCTGGGTGTTGGGTTTCGTCTAGGAATTCGAGTATTTTGTTGAACAATGGGGTTCTTTTGATGCATATTGATTCTTCGGTTTTGCTCTATTCGAATGTGGGTGAGAAGGCTGTATTGGAAAGTGCGTTGATTGATAGAGGGCTGAAGGTTTTGGCAAATGGTTGCCTGGATTTGCGGAAATTAAGTCTTGTTGGTGGGAGTGAGTTAGGGTTGTTGAATGTGGCTATGGGATGTGAGCTTTTGCAAGAACTTGAGCTGTATAAGTGCAATGACAGCATGCTTCAAGGAATTGCAGCGTTTGAGAACCTTCAAATACTGAAATTAGTTGGAAATGTTGATGGGTTCTTTAGTTCTGTGGTGACTGACATCGGGTTGACGATTGTAGCTCGAGGATGTAGACGATTAGTGAAGCTCGAGCTTAGTGGTTGTGAGGGGAGTTTTGATGGGATTAAGGCGATAGGGCAGTGCTGCCAAATGTTGGAGGAATTGACTCTAACCGATCATAGAATGGATGATGGATGGTTGGCTGGGCTTTCATATTGTGAGAACTTGAAGACTCTGAAGATAATGTCTTGTAAGAGGGTTGATGCAAATCCTGGTCCTGATGAGTATTTGAGCTGCTGTCCTGCTCTTGAGAGGCTGCATTTGCAGAATTCTCAATTGCGAGATAAAGTAAGCGTAAGAGCTCTATTTATGACATGTGGGGCTGCAAGGGAGATTTTGATCCGCGACTGCTGGGGATTGGACGATGACATATTCAGCTTTGCAAATAACTGCTGGTAAGGGGTCTTTATGTTCTGCTCACATTTAGTTTAATTGTTAATACTGTTAATCTGTTGAATTAAATAGTAGGTGCTGCATTTTGGAATGACATTCACCGTACAATTGATGTTAAAAACTAAAAGGAACCATTAATTTTTCTATTGTATTTGTCGTGTGATACATGCTAAGAAGAGGTTGCCAGCGGTTGCTATGTTTACTTTAGTACTGTTGTTGATATAATAATACTTTCTTGTTACCATTTTATTGGGTGTTTCTGTGGCTGAAGTTTCAATACGTTTATTTCATACCCCATCTAGGTCGTTTTCACTGCATTCCTACTTGAGGAACTAATCATTTGAGAATTCAATAATTGATGTGCTATTACGCGATGTAGGAGCCTCTGGGATGAACAATATTTTTTTGTTGTTGAATGGATGTTGTTATGTGACTATCTTATACCAATCCATGGCTTCATATTTTTGTCATTTATTCACCATGGTCTCTTTTCCGACAAGTTTAGAACTCTGTTGAGTTCATAAGAAGAGAATAATGTTCTTTTTTGTTCGTTGTAGGGCCCCCCTCACAATGTAATCAAAGAGTATTAACATGTAATTTTCATGGAAATTTAGGTTGGATTATGAGTCTGGTTTGGGTGAGCTCACAATGTAAGAAATTGCATAATCCTCTTTCCTGCCAATTTCATACACCAAATTAAGTGCTACAGCACAAGTGTAGAATCTATACTTTGCACAATTGGAAACTAGTTATAACCTGGTACACAACCTGGTGGACCTGGTTCTGGTCACTCAAGTGTCTTCCTTCTGGTTAAGCTGGAAAGGTTACCTGGGCCCACTGGACCACAGTTACTAAACCTAAAGCTGTACAAACTAAAAATTTGCTGAACAATTCTTGAAGTGAATGTATCCAATGATAGTTCAATTGGAATCATGCATTTTCATTTTCTTTTTTTCTTTTGATATCTATGAGTGTTTAGGCTAACTTACCCGCACCTTGACTATTTTCATAGGACAATTGCTCTACCTAAGGAAAATTGATAGAAAATTAATTCCCAGGTAGCCTTCTAGGTGGTTACCATCACCTCTTAGTTCTTCCATGTCCTCTTGACCTTTTAGACCAATTCACGGTAGTTATTTTCATTTATGGTGTGTTTGGGCTACTATTAATAAATGAGGAGAATCATTCCTCCCTTAATCACATTTTCTCAAAATCACTTTTTTATTCTCTTCCTAACCAATTTCTATTTTTTTCGTAAATACTTTCTATTCTTCCCATAACAACTTTTTATTCTCCCATAACTATTTTTCGCTCGCTTCATACCCATTATTTTATTTTTTTCATTATCATTTCATTCACTCCTAACACAATTAATCATTCCCTTCACTTCAAACACAAATAATCATTCTCTCCATAATCATTCCCTTTTTCATTCTCCCCCAATTCTTATTCCTCTCATAATCATTCTCATTCCCCTTCCCCAAACACACCCTTAATCTATTTAATCAGATACCTTATTTGTGGTTATTTTCTTCACAGGAGAGTGAAATTTCTTTTGCTCGAAGGATGTTCATTATTAACGACAGAAGGCTTGGAGTCGGTAGTTCTTCAGTGGAAGGAGCTTCAAAGCCTGGAAGTAGTATCATGCAAGAATATAAAAGATAGCTGCATCTCTCCTGCTCTTTCAGAAGTCTTCTCCGTTCTTAAGAATTTGAAATGGAGGCCAGATACCAAATCGCTTCTCTTGTCGAGCCTGGACGGGACCTGCATGGGAAAAAAAGGCGGTAGGTTTTTCTAGCAAATACGAGAATGAACTGCTGCATGGATTCCGGATCTTCTCGTTGCAACATTGACGAAATAGCCATTGTTAAACGTTAGTGATAACACACTTAACAGTAGACGTTTATAATGAAGCTAGGTGGTTAGAATAGATGTTGAATAAAGGAAAATACATTTTAGTTTCCAGTATCACATAGAAGGGAAGCAACAGAGAGGATGTTCTTTTAGAAACTAAACTAACCTGACCAAGTTCACCCATTTGCTAGAATTTTTATTTTCCTATAATTAGTTGAATTGTAAAGAGATTGTTGTAGTAGAAAATGCACAAATGCAATGATTGATCATTTGGAAAAAAGACCTTGGCCTACATATTTGCTGGATATATCTTTTGAAATTCTGTTTGAAGTTATTCTATAATTGCAGGAATTGCTGGAATTTTGTTAATCTCATAAGTTATATAAACTTATGCTTTAGCTTTATCACTTGGATTGTTGTGAGTATCCAAGTTAGATCTAATTTTTGGTGCAAATATTGACGTATAGTTTGAAACGTTGAGAAATTGAAAGCTTTAATCAAGTAAAGCAGGATAAGAAGTAAGTTTTCTATGGTATTCATTTGCAATCATGATAACATCATTGATAAATGATGTGAGATATAGTGGCATTACAAAATTGTTTAGGAAGTAATATTTGTTGGGTGCTGTATATACTACCTAAGTAATCCTATACCAATCTCCACATTGATACGTTATTGTCTATTTTGGACAAAATTGTCATGATTTTGATTTTGGCATCATCCAAAAGATCTCGTACTTATGAAGATAGTCGTCATCACGTATATACTCATAATCTTCTTTTCTTTTAATGAATGTGAGATACTTTGTTTGCATCTCAACAATAAGTACACACAAATTATTTTTGTACGCCTATCGATCCATACGTTGCAAAGGAGATGGTCTGAATCAATTTTTTTTTAAGCAATTCAAGTTTTCGCCTTTCAATGGTAGTGTTAGCCCAATAGAGTGCTTTTGCGATGATGCATAATAATTTTTAGTGACCCACCAAGTTATACAATGAAGATACTATCATGGCTAAATCACGGAAAATTCCTTGAACACCATTGACATTTTCTTTCTTTCAAAAATTGTAATATTAATACTTAGATTTCAAAGACAAAAAATCATTGGAATGTTGTACTAAAAGTCTCTTAACATGTTTGAATGTCGTTATCCTATCTAAGTTATGGAGGAGCAAAGTTCTAGTTTTCTTGTTTTCAAAAAAAAAAAAAAAAAAACAAAACAAAACAAAAACAAAAGACATACCACTGCTATATGATTTTATGTCATTTAATCTAAATATACTTTTGAAATATTTATGAAAAATTAAGATTAGTATTCCAATAGGAAAGAATATGAAATTTTGTTTATAGAATGAGTGTAGTTCTAGATGATTAAACATGTATTCTTGAGAAAAATTGACGTGTTATCGATCTAGAGGTTGCAGGTTAGAATTTCTCGGCTGTAAATATTGTATGATTATTTGATAGAGATGTGACTTATTATTCAATTTCTCATATGCTGAAATTTTTCTTGTTTTGATTGGTTTTTTTCTTTGATGATGCAGATGGGTTATGAAAATTTTGATACTGAAACTATAAATGGATGAAGAAATTTTGAACCAAACTGTGAGGAGAGAAATACAATTTTCTTGCATCTAAAGTACAGGGAAGTGATCACCATGATCCTATTTTAGCATTAAAACATACATTAGCTATGCCTTGGAACTTATAATAATAAGTACGGATGTAACTTCTGATACTTACAATTTGGAGGTGCAACGGTTTGGGAGGTTACTTGGACTTGGTCAATCCTAGGGGATCCTGACCACCACGACCGACCATTTGGGAGTTTTGGCTTTCTCGGTGGAATTTTTGGTCGTTTCCATTTAAGGATGCAGTAATGGTTCAGGATGTTACTAGCTTGGACTTGATTGACTCTTGGGAGAGTCCTAACCTCCATGGTCGAATTTTGTGGGTTTTGGCCCTCTTGATCGACCTTTTAGAGGCCGGTTTTGGTCTCGGTCAGCCCTTGCACGTCCTCACTTCCATGACTCACTCCTAGGGGGTCTTTGCCCTTTCGTTGTAACCTTCAGTCATAGCTACTTTACAACGCAACAGTCATAAGTGTTACTTGCACTTGGTCAACTCTTCAAAGAGACAGTCCTAACTTTCATGGTCAACTCTCGTGAGATTTTTGCCCTCCCGATCAACCCCCTTGGAGGTCGAGTTTGGTCTTGGTCAACCCTTGTGGGTCCTCACCTCCACGACTCTCCCCTAATGGATGTCCATGCACTCTTAACGTAACTTCTGGCTGTTATCAGCGGATCCAGATGTCACTTAGACTTGGTCAACTCTTGAGAGAGAGTCCCCACCTCCACAACTCGGCCCTAATGGAGGTTCATGCCGTCTTAACTAACTTATGGCTATTATCAGCGGATCCAGATGTCATTTAGACTTGGTCAACTCTTGGAGGAGAGTCCTGACCTTCACGACCGACTATCGATGGGTCAAGGCCTTCTTTCGTCGACTCCAAGAGGGTCGGATTGGGCTTGGCTGACCCCACGGGGGGGGGGGGGGGGGGGGAAAAACCCCCCTTTGTCCCCCCCAAA
>JBBMEG010000022.1:11831912-11842838 GCA_037832605.1 Cyclanthera cordifolia
CTTAAGGTGCGCCTTGCGCCTCAGGCCCCAGAGGCCCATTGCGCCTTAGTGCGCCTTGGGCTTTTTAAAACACTGTATGTTTCACCATGTTTTCTTCTACATTTGGTTATATGTACTTTTAAATGGTGATGGTTTTACAGGTTGACGGTTATGAGAAAAAGTACTACGAATTTTCTCAGTCTATTCGAGAGCTAAGGCAGCATCAAACAAACAAGGTGTGAAAAAAATTAGGTTACGATTCTACATACCTGTCAAACTGGGGGTGTTTTACAATCCTTGTATGTGGATGTTTGTATCTGCATTTTTTTAATACTTGCATGTATAAACAGCAGTCATTCTCTTACTTTAACCTATTGCCTCAGATGATGATAACGGCATAACTTATGTTTTGGACAGGTTACGGCTTTTGGAGGTGATAGAGTCATTCAATTATTACGTTTGATTGAGAGACAACATCGAAGATTCAAGAAACCCCCCATTGGTCCAATTGGTGCCCATCTGGTAAATAGAAAAAAAAAAGTTTGTTAACTTATTTTCCCATCATCATCCAGCTAATTCATTATTAAAGAAAGATAAGTTTTTGGACTCTGGGGGAAATATTCATCTAGGTAGCATCAAGGGAGGGATTTTTTGGTTAGGTGATCTATATGACTGTTACCGAGAAAATGGCAATATAAAGAGATGGAGTTATTGATTAATGAAGCCAGGGTCCCATTGAGAACTTTGTAACATTAATTGTAACTGTTTTCTTGTTTGGTGGAGTTGGGGCTTCTACGATAGATACCAATAAATGTATATTTCTTGCAATCATGATCGAATGAATTAGCTTTGCTAACCAATATGTGGGAGTTGTTGCTAAGGTCCTTTGTGTCCGTGAGATTGTTCTTTCCGTTGTAAGCATCTAGCCTACTTCTGTTCATTGACGGAGTAATTATTTTATGTAGAATTTGGTCAATGGTGATATGTGGGCTCCTGCTGTTGAAAGTGCCATTGGGAGGTTGCTCAATGCTTTCATCGTGACTGATCATCGAGATTCTCTTCTTTTGAGAGCATGTGCAAACGAAGCTAACTATAGGCATCTCCCAATTATCATCTACGATTTTTCACGACCACTGTAGGTGGATAAAATTCTTTTTCTTCACTACTCTCTTATCATCATTGGTTTGAACATTGAGTTTATCTTTTCCTGTACTCTTGCTTCTCCTTGTAGGTTAGATATTCCAGCTCACATGCTTCCTCAAACAAGGCACCCTACAACCCTTTCCGTCATTCATTCTGAAAACCATACTGTAACGAATGTTTTGATAGATAAGGTAATTCTTGTGTTTCAATATTTTCTTCTGCTTATTTGGTTTCTTAATTATTGTACTGCATACCCCTGTTTATGCTTATTTTCGTGCAGGATGATAACTGACAGATGACGTGTTGTTCCATCATTTTCTTGCTTCATAGGGTGATGCTGAGAGACAAGTGCTGGTTAAAGATTACGATGTGGGTAAATCAGTCGCATTTGATCAACGTGTCTCAAATCTCAAGGAGGTCTTCACATTAGATGGATATAAAATGTAAGCTAAAATATTACATCCTAATTCTTTTTTTTTCCATGCTTGTTCCTTCATTTTCACTTCCGGCAGTACATTCAAGAATTGGTAGTGTGTCGTGCTTACCATAATTTTATAAGAGGGAAATATTCACTCATGATTTTGTTAGGCCATCGATAATAGCAGTTTCAATAAAAAAAAGAGTTATATCTCAGTTTTGCAAGAACTCTTACCTTGAGACTTCAATAAATTAATCTCTTCTTTTGGCTGAAATGTATTATCGTTCAATTTGTTATATATGGTGTGCTTATATTGGTTTACAGCGTTTACTCCGAAGTTCAATGGTATTGTGATAGGAACAACTATCAATTTTATTCAATTGAAACCCTAAGGCTTTCGAGAGGCCTTGGAACTCTCCTAATTTCTCACAGAGAATACAATTTTAGAAAAAATGACATAAGAAACAAACCCTAGAATTCAGAGGCTATTTATACCTACCCCTAATAATGGAAATGAATAAAATAATGAAAGAAATAACAATTTAACAATAATTGTGCAGTCAACATAATAATTAGGAAAAGACGATACTGCCCTCCTGTCTTTCATTCAGAGCTTTTGCCTACGCGAATAAACCCGTATAGCCGGTGTCGTATCATATTGCTGCTCCAAGATTTCTTTTTTTTTTTGAATGAAGGGACATAATTAATTTCAAATGAGGATGCAAATTACAATGTCAGTTTATGATGAAGATAATTATTTTTAGTATCAGTGCTGCTGACTAGAGGTTAAAAAAGAGGGGATGTATTCATTTTTATTGTAAACAAATGTGTTATTAATTACAAAGAAATGATTTGAATTATTGGGCTGGATTAGCCGTATTTGTACAAGCAAGCAGATATATGTCACAGAAAATTTGTCCATAAAGAGAGCAAAACAGATGTTAAATTATAACATATATATTATCTTCCAGCCCCAAAAAGGAGGAGATTCTCATTTTGCCACCTTGATCCTCACAATAATAATGATAATGTATTCTGCCTAAAACTTTCTGAAGATGAACAAGAAGGTCTTCGGTCAAAGCTGTCCTCCATTTCAGTCGATGAAATCAGGACGATGAACTTCATATAATTCCTGATAATATATACTTACCAACGGAGGGTAAGAAGGTCATTTGCGGCAATAGTTAGATCTGCTTTTTTGCGAGTGGGAGAGTGGTCTATATGGAAAGGGAGCTGAGGGTATTTGTTTTGTGAGGGAGTCCTTGATAGATGTAGGTCGTTTATTGGTAGATATTGATTCTCAAGGAGAGATTGCCTGCTCTCTCAAAGGTGCTGGGTAATTTCTTATTTTCTCTTTTTATGTTCTTGTATGTTTTTGGCTGAGTGTGAATATATAACCTTCTCGGTGAGAAGAGTTCATTTACCAAGGTTGATTTCCCCTGTTTTGGTAGTTATCTTACCAAGGTCGATTTCCCATCATTTCCTGAATGTTAGGAACAAGAAAGTGAGTTGGGCCTCAAGGAACTCTAGTTGTTGGTTAATTTTTTACTTTTTGGACTAGTGGGTGGACATTTTTGCGGACTAAGTAAATTAATGTAAAATGTGGATATTGTTTAATGTATTTTATTTTTCATTTCTAAACATGCTAATTATTTATCAGAAAGATTTATCAATATTTCTTTATAGGTTTTCTCGTGGTTCTGTTCAGACAATTCTTCCCCCAGTTAGAAGACCTAGAAGTGGTAGACTTTGTAGTTCTTTTGATGACCAGATTAAGAGTCTTGAAAACGATGCATCAAATGTGAAAGAAGAAGCTGAGCAATGTAGGAAGAGGAAGAGAGCTGCAGAAGAACAACTTCGGGATGTTGAAGGGAACCTAAGCAATGCGAAGGTATTGCTTAATACTTCAAAATTATATGCACTGCTAGGTGACTCAATATTTTGAAATTCTTACATTTCTTGGGCTAATCTTGGTACTTCCCAACATGAGGTGTGCATGGAACTGCAAAACCATAAGAATCAAGCCAAATTACACCACTAAGAATTACCGAGTTTTCTAATTTCTACACCATTCTGTTTGTACAAATTAAAATACTATATTTCAATGTCCAACTCAAGTTAGACAACAATGTTCCAGCCATTTGACGACTTGCCGTTCATTGCTCGGAAGTCTTGTACATCTTTGCAAGTGATAGATTCGGTTTTATCATGCCATCATCTGATTCTTTTATATTATTATCATCGTGTTTATAAAGAGGAGATGTCAGAGTGCGGACCGCTTCTTAATGTCCAAAAATTTGGAGCTACAAGATTTACGAAAATCAAAAGTTGCTGAAACTAGTTCGTTACCTTCATCAAATGTTGACGAGCTTCATCAAGAAATTGCCGTAAGATCTATTTGCAATATTTGTGTATTATATACTATGTATTCAAGCAAATTTACAATAGCACGTGTCTAAGTATGTGGAAATTTAGTTGATCTTATTTATTAAATAGTTCTTTTAATATCATTGTATTTTTTGGGAATTATTACCAGAAAATCCAAGAGGAGATACAAGAGAATAATTCGCTTCTGGAAAAATTTAGAGTTAGACTGAATGATGCGGAAGCAAAGGCAAAAGATCTTAAAGTATCATTTGAGAATCTCTGTGGTACGAAGGCTGTGCTTTTGGCACTAAGATTCTTTATGAATTTCTTTCATCTCCCTGTTTTGCCCTCTCTTTATTTCTCACAAGTGATCACTCCCTTTCTCTCTTCTCCCATTAAATAAATGAATAGAGTCAGCAAAAGGTGAAGTTGATGCATTTGAAGAAGCTGAGAGAGAGATGTTGCAGATTGAACGAGATCTGCATTCTGCAGAAAAGGTCTTTATTCCTTCCTCAACGAATAGTTCACTGAACATTTTGCTGCATCTTATTAGTTTATTAATGTAAAAAAATAAATAAAAATGTCACAGGAGAAGAATCATTATGAAGGTATTATGACTAACAAGGTGCTTTTAGATATCAAAGAGGCAGAGAAACAGTATCAGGAGCTCGAGCTCCATCGTAAGGTAATATGTTCATTTTATACAGTCTATTAGTCATAGCATATCATGCTCAGCTTTCTTACTTTCCAATGACATGATGACATCTCATTTGCAGGAGAGTTATAGTAAGGCTTCAATAATTTGTCCTGAAAGTGAAATTGAGGCTTTAGGTGATTGGGATGGGAGCACACCCGAACAACTTAGTGCACAATTATCGAGGCTAAATCAGAGACTTAGTAACGAGACCCGACGGTTTGACTTTAACTCATTTTTTTACTTAGGAAACTGCCAAGTCTCAATTATGGTTAAAAATATACTAATCCTTTAGTTCTTGTTAGATGTTCTGAATCTCTTGAAGACCTGAGAATGATGTACGAGAAAAAGGAGCAGACAATTATAAGAAAGCAACAGACTTACAGAAGTTTTAGAGAGAAGTTAAATGTGAGTGGTATAGTTGATATTTCCTCTCCTGCGACTCTTAATAGATGTTCTACATGTGAATGTTAAAGTTTATTCATTGATATCTTATTTCTGTGCATGCATATATATATATTTTGTGCTGTTCAACAAGTTTTGCGGTTTTTAGTTTTAATCACCTTAGTTTTAATCACCTTTCTTAGCTAATTCATAAAATGGGGCTTATAGTAGGTTGTCTGATAAGACTCAAACTTTAGTACAGTATAAAGGAAACCCAAATGCAAGATAAATCTAGTATTTAAGGTTACTTGGATCCTCTTATTCTTGATCTCATTTAAGACCCAATATCAAAGTGGTTTAACATTTGATGATTTACTCACTGCCCACACCAAAATACTAGATTAATCAAGTTGTAATCCTTGAAGCTTTTTAGTTCCACCTCTTCTCGAGGCGTACGACTCTTTCAATTTTTAAAACATTGTTTATAACCAACTCTCTTACAAACTATTATATTATTTACTAATATACCTCTACCATAAATTTTATCATTATCAGATAGCATAAAACCTTGTTGCATCTCAATGTTAACTTTTTCCATGAAATTTTATTTGTTTTAAATGAAAGGACTTTGGAAAATGAAACTAGTTGCATCATTAGTTAATAATTCAATAGCGGAGTGCCAAACTGCATTCTATTTCCGTTTAAGACGGGATGAAACCACATTCTTCTGTTGATGCATTCCATAGTCTCCAAGAAAACATTCATGTCCTTAACCTACTCTCGAATTTAATCACAGGCTTGCCAGAAAGCTCTTGAACAGCGGTGGAACAAGTTTGAAAGAAATGCTAATCTTTTGAAGCGCCAATTGACATGGCAGTAAGAATTTCTTTTGCCTTTCAGATTTTTCAGGCCGTTTTCTCTAAAACCTAATGATACTGAAGTGTGCTAGATTATACTTGACTATGAGTCTATGATGCATATTTTCAGATTTAATGGCCATTTACGAAAAAAGGGGATCAGTGGACATATAAAAGTCAATTATGAGGAAAAGACCCTCTCGGTTGAGGTAAGCCCACTTAATGTATTTCATGTAATGAGAAAACACATGCTACCAATATTTGTTTACCTATTAATTTCTTTTATTTTTTTACACTTTATGGTTTCAATCTAGAAACCTCATTTTGATTTATGTTGTTTAATGTTATGCACTTCTTCAACACTCAATAGGTGAAGATGCCCCAAGATGCATCCAGCAGCTCTGTTCGTGATACCCGTGGACTTTCAGGTTTCTCCTGCTTTAATTGACTGCATAAGTTTCTATTTGGTTTGATTTTTCTATATGCAGCATCTTAGCTTATGGTTATTGATTCAAAAATTTAAGTCGATGGGTTGAAGTAAATTAATTATATCAATCAACATTCCCTTTCACTCGTGGACTTGAAATTTTGAGAATGTTCATAAAGTAAAAATCAATATTAATTGGAGATGAACGACTTGACAGAAGTTTGAACACAAAACCTCCTACTTTAATACTATGTAGAATCATGTTAAACTACTCATCAACCTAAAGTTTAATTTGATGGGTTTAGGTAAATTTAATTTATTACTTGATATATTTAAATTTACCCCAATTTATCAGCTTAAGCTTTTAGGTTAATTAGTGATTTATTAATTCAACATGGTATCATAACATGAGGTCTTGAGTTCCACTTGGAGGACATTTATCAAATTCTAAGATCTACAAGTGAGGAAGAGTGTTAGTTGATATAATTAAATTTATCCTAATCTATCAGCTTAAGCTTTTAGGTTAATTAGTAATTTACATAATTCAAAGTAATTATATCCATTAACCGTTACTAACCGATTTTCTGTTCACTGCAATGATTTATTTTCCTCCCTGAACTGTAATCAATGTGAAATATTTTTTTTGAGATGTCTATTGATTTATGCGCGGAAGGATGACAGTTTTGAAATAATGGAATTGAATGATATTAGGTGGAGAAAGGTCATTTTCCACTCTATGCTTCACTTTGGCATTACACGAAATGACAGAAGCCCCATTTCGAGCAATGGACGAGTTTGATGTGTTTATGGTGAGATACTGTCTCATTCTTGTCATTCTTTCTGTATTTTAATTGTATTTCTAATATTCATAACCACAAAGAATGTTGACTAAGATATTGATTCGAAACGTAGAACAGTCTTTTCACGATCTTTCGATATGTTTTCAGGACGCTGTAAGTCGGAAAATTAGCTTAGACACTCTTGTGGATTTTGCATTGGCACAAGGTTCCCAATGGATATTCATCACGCCTCATGACATCGGGTAATATTGAGATTTTTTTAAATATCCGTGACTTTCTAGACTGCAAAACTATCTAATTGAAAATTATGTAAAGAAACTATCTTATTTATTAATTTTTCACAATAATAATGATATTCTTAGTTAGGGTTGAGTTGGGTTAAACCAAGTCAAAAATTGAGTTACAAAATTGAAATCCAGTCTAATCCAATCCAAAGAACATTATAACCTAACCTAGCCCAACCCTTCTCGAGTTGCTCGGATTGTTGACTTTTTTGTACACCGATAATCCCAACTCCCAAATTCAATACGCACGAGTAAGCTTAATTATAAAGTCTCACTTAAAAAAAGCATTAAAGTGGGAACACATTGATTTTCTATGGAAGTACTGAGAGACTTTAGCTGTGGTGTTTTTAACTACAGCATGGTAAAACAAGGAGAACGAATCAAGAAGCAACAAATGGCAGCTCCTCGATCATGATCTTCCCTCTACATGCATTTATGAGAGCTCAATGCCTGTTCAACCATCTCTGTATGTTTCCCATCTATTTTTTCTCCTTCTCCTTCACATTCTTCTTTCTTCCCTTTTTTCTTCTTTTGTATATGTTTTAGTATGGTCCCAAGTGACAAACTCTTTAGTTTAGGCTTTGAGATATTTAAGATATGTTTCGTTCTGGGTCTCAAGTTTGAGATTCACGAATGAGCTTGATTATATATTCTCTTGTTGTCTTCTGAATATGGAGTTTAGAACAGGTACAGATGCCTCTGAATATGTGGTGGTGTGAAGTTTTGATTTTCAGTTATAAAAGCTGTTTAGCTTAGTCATAATTTTCATATATCAGTATCATTTATCAAGAGTTCACATGTTTGAATTCTCTTCTAAATTATTAATGTTGTACTTAATTTTTTGTATTGGAAGGATGGTACATAGGGGTGAAAGGAAAATCCAAAAACCAACAAAATTGAATTAAACCAAATCGATCTAGTGGATCCGTTTGATATTTTAGTACAATATTTGATTATTCAATTTGATATTTTAGGCAACTGAAATTATCGGTTTGGTTTCGGTGTTTGATGAAAGAACCAATAAAAAATCTTACCAAATTGAATATATAAATAATAAGAAAAAAATATGTTGGTATTTAAATTTGATGGAAGAAATAATTTAAATGTAAAATATGAAGTAAAAACATTGTAAATATTGTTATATTTATGATTTTTTTTGTTAGTAAACTGAAAGTCCAAAATAAAATTCAAATTCAAAGACAAAAAATAAAAAAAAATCAAAATTTTTATTGAATCAAAACAGAAATTGAACTAAAATCGAACTGGACAAAATTAAAATTGAACCCGTAGTTTTGTCACTATTGAACATTGGTTTGGATTAAATTATTGAAAAATCGAAAATATTGGTTTGAGACACGGCAAAAATTGTATAGATAGCCTTAAAATATTGTCCACGCTACCAAATTAATCCTTTGCTAAAAAAATCAATTTATATTTTTGACAAATGGAAACTTGTTTTTATACATGATTAATATACAGATTATATTTCTGTCAACAATAAACTCTCTTTCTGTTAATAAAACATTTGTTGGTAACTATCCAAGTTTTTATGAGTATGGTAAAGAGAGGTCATAAAGATTGTCCATATTTTACATAAATTAATAGTGACATTTTACTCAACTACACAAGAAAATAGTGTATTCTTGAATTCTCAAATATAAATTGTTTTATTTAAATATCACCCAGCCAATATTTTTTTATTTTTTTTTTTTTTACAAATTTTAATAATAATATTATTTTTTTGAGTTATTATCTTTGACCATTTAGTCGATTAGAGAATTAAGTATATATCGTTGTGACTAAGAGAATTAGGACAGGTTTGGTGTGGTGGAAATGGTTGTTAAGGAAAGGAAAAATGATCTGTTTCATTATTTGCTATACCAACTTTCATTACATCAATTACTAATTTATTCTTATTTTTTTCATTTATCGTTTCTTTTCTGCGATAGCCAAACATGTCGTTTAAACTTCATACAAACAATAACTGAATACCTATTTGTTTTTTGTTTTTTGTTTTTTTTGAGATGAGAGAGAATAAATTTAATATATTATAAAAAAAAAAAAAAGAAACAAACAAAATTTAATGTATTTAAAATTTTCATAGAAAACAAAAAGAAGAAAAAGAAAGAAACAAAATTTTCCGTTCTTTCTGATTTTGAAAACTACTTGTTTTGTTCAACTTCCACCGTCATTTTAAGGCTGAGAAATTAAGGTATTGCTTCTATCCTCTTCCATTTTCTTCAATCCTTGGCCACGATCAAAACGCTTGAGTAATTTTACCAGTTGAAGAACGATTAGCCATTGTTCGAGAACTGGTTCAAGGAACAACCAATTTCCTCGAGCATGTCCTTGTCTCAATGCGACTCCATTCTCTGTCCAGTGATTTCAAACCCAAATCCCCAATTTCTAATTTGATTGATTTCACTCTGCTGCTCTCCGCCGAGCTTCTTCTTCGAATTCTCTCCAAATTGCCTGATTCTCAACGGAGCTTCAACTTCCTTGTCTGCAAGCGCTGGCTTCACCTTCAGGGTCGTCTCGTACGGTCACTCAGAGTTACTGATTTTCAATTTCTTCTTTCGGGTAGGTTAATTTTTAGGTTTCCTAATCTTAATCATGTGGATTTGGTTTCTGGGTGTTGGGTTTCGTCTAGAAATTCGAGTATTTTGTTGAGTAATGGGGTTCTTTCCATGCATATTGATCCTTGGTTTTTGCTCTGTTTCAATGTTGGTGAAAAGGGTGTATTGGAAAATGTGTTCATTGATAGAGGGCTGAAGGTTTTGGCCGGTGGTTGCTCGAAATTGCGAAAATTGGGGATTGTTGGGGGTAGTGAATTAGGGTTGTTGAATGTAGCTATGGAATGTGAGCTTTTGCAAGAACTTGAGCTGTATAAGTGCAGTGATTGTATGCTTCAAGGAATTGTGGCATTTGAAAATCTTCAAATACTGAAGTTAGTTGGGAATGTTGATGGGTTCTTTAGTTCGGCTGTGACCGATATCGGGTTGACGATTGTAGCTCGAGGTTGTAGACGGTTGGTGAAGCTTGAGTTTAGTGGGTGTGAGGGGAGTTTTGATGGGATTAAGGCAATTGGGCAGTGCTGCCAAATGTTGGAGGAATTGACAGTTTATGATCATAGAATGGATGATGGATGGTTGGCTGGGCTTTCATATTGTGAGAACTTGAAAACTCTGAAGATCATGTCATGTAAGAGGATTGATGCAAATCCTGGTCCTGATGAGTATTTGAGCCCATGTCCTGCTCTTGAGAGGCTGCATTTGCAGAATTCTCAATTGCGGGATAAAGTAAGTGTAAGAGCTTTATTTTTTACTTGTGGGGCTGCAAGGGAGATTTTGATCCGGGATTGCTGGGGATTAGACGACGACATGTTTCGCTTTGCAAATAACTGCTGGTAAGGGAGGCCTTCAAATCCTGCAAGCATTTAGTTTAACTGTAAATACTCTTAGCCTATTGAAGTTAATAGTTGATGTTGCATTGTGCTGTAGATGCTAATAGGAACAACCATTAATTTTTTTATTACTTTATGTTACATGCTAAGAAGGAATGCTAGCTGTTACT
>JBBMEG010000022.1:11849565-11860357 GCA_037832605.1 Cyclanthera cordifolia
ACAAATCATGTTTATATATTATGATGCTATTTTGAAAGACAATATCTTATACTTTTATTTCCAAATCTATTTTAAAGAGTAGTTTTTGGACAATATTTAGATAGGGTTTAGTTTATTAAAGATATGAAATTGTAACAATTATTATTATTTTGTGCAAGTTGTGTGATTTGGATAAGATTAAAAAAAAAATAAAAACACTTGTTGTTTGGAAAACTATATATATATATATACATATACATATATATATATATACATATATATTTATATATTGAAACTTAAACCTTCATTAAAAGAACTATCAAACCAACCAAAAATCACAAACGTAGACATATATCCCCAACTATACTTGGACGTAGTCTTACAGCTTGGAAGGTGACACCAAAGTTAGAACTACTAGAATTAAATGTTCACATTAGTTTGAAAAAAGAAAGCCCGAACCACGATATTAGGAAACCTGGAACACCACAATCTCATCCTAGAATGTCAAATAAGCATCTTCAACCTCACAATGGCTGGAAAGAGATGAAATTTGAGGAATAATCATCGAAGCATACTGTTAAGAAATCGTAAACAAAAAAAAAAAAGGTCAAAAATCAAAATAAACAAAGAGAAAGCGATAACAACACATAGATTTACGTCGTTCACTAACGATGTGTTAGCTATATCTACAGGTAGAGAGCAGAACGATTTTATTAGATGAAAGAGAATACAAGAATGCTGGTTAAAGATGGGCAAGAGTTTTAATTATGAGGATTTTTATATAGTGCATTTTCATGCCGCTCGTTGATCTTGCAACGAGACTCCTGACTAAGTAATTGTGGAGTGTCGTATAGTTCAAGATATATCTCAACAAATCATCCACGAAAAAAAAAAGAAAAAAAAAAGAGAAGGAAACAACTCTAGAAAAGGGCTTAATAAAGTCTTTCTTAAGTTATCAATGTACTTTGAGCATTGTGTCTTGTATTAAGTAATATATTTATTTATGTTAAGTTCAATGTATGTATTAACTTAGCCCCTAAAAAAATAAATTAATAATTCTAGTAGGATGTATTTTCAATCCTATCATTAAGTATTAAAATTAATGAATATAGTGAGACTTTATTAGATAAAATTTAGAGAAGGTCAAGATGTACGAATGAATAATTGTAAAGTAAAAAGAAAGGTGGTATGTACAATCTTCCTACCCCCATATTGTCACTTAACCTAAATCTCATTTAAAATGTATTATTATCATAGGTTATGTTAGGAGTTATACGTATAATTCTTGGATTTTATACTTAATATTAATAGATATTTCGTAAATTTGAACAATAAATTTTATAGAATTGTATATAGATGGAAAATCAATAGAAAAATTGAGTCTTTTAACCAATTTCTTATCAAACATAATTAAAAGAAATTAAACAAGACAAACAATCCCAATACTAAGATAAATTAGATTTGAACACTATTCTAAAATTTTAAGATAACTCGATTTTGAGTCACTGATTATAATAATACTCTTCGATCTTAAGTACTATAATAATTTATGAATGTATGCACTTCACAATATACATTATCATAATGTTTGTTATAACAAATTTGTATCTTAACCATAAATTAATATAACATTTCTTGTCATAATAATGTTTATGTTATAATTACTTACTGTTTGCAATAATTCTCTTTTAACTTTTGAACTATGGTTATTAGATATCAAGGAATCATTAGCAATAATTGTAAAGAAAAACACACATTTGTTTGGCTTTGAAGAATTCAAATTATTGCAAAGGATAATGCCAAGAAAAATAATATTTGAATGATTAATTATATTTATTGAATTAAATGGGGTTGGGGTGCTATTCTTCAAGGTTTTTCAAATTAAATGTTAACACTATTAAAGTGTGTATAACCCAACTTGTTGACTTGTAGTAAGAAAATTCCAAGACACCTAGAGAAAGAGAGAGAAAATAAATACCACAAAGATCAAGCAAATCCTGTCCCTTGGATGACAAAGGATCAATGTAAATCCAACGGTGTTCCATAAAACATGGAAAATAGATCCCCACAAACCCTTAAAATTTGAGACACCAACACCAATGATTCATTCATCATAAGCTGTAATGTCCTGTTAGGAGACAGTTAACAACGTTGACTTTCTCACTACCCCTGTCTATATATCCACTTCAATTTGTGTCATTTTAATTATTATTACAATTAGAGATCCAAAAAAAAAAAAAAAAAAAAGAAAATGATGAGAAATTATCAAGTGAGTTTGAATTGTGGAGTAAATCTTCCCATAATTGGTTTTGGCACTTATGCTTATCAAATTGACTCAAATGCCATTGAATCAGCTATTCATTTGGCAATCAAAGTATACAAAATTACTTATGAACTCTCTCTTTTTCTTTTTTTTTTTTAATTAATTCTTCAAATTATGTTGATTTTTTTTTTTTTTTTTTTTTTTTTTTTAATTTGATTTGTGCAGATGGGTTATAGGAGTTTTGATACTGCAACTATATATGGATCTGAGAGGGCTGTTGGGAAAGCAATTAATGAAGAATTTTTGAATCAAACTTTGAAGAGAGAAGACATTTTTCTTACATCAAAAGTATGGGGAAATGACCACCATGATCCTGTTTCTGCATTGAAACAGACTCTAAGGTGCTATTATTTATTAATTAAATTTTTTTAAATTTTAAATTTATTTATTTTTTAAAGAAAGTTTCATCTTTTGTTGAACCCCACATGAAGAAAACCTTCAATTTCGTTATAGCAACGGAAAATGATATTGTTTTAATGAAAAAGTTTTAATTTTTGTTTAACCCCACATGAAAATTCAAAGAAAAATTTTCGATTTCATTTTGATTATGGGTTCTTATATTGTTTTATTGGGAAAGTTTTGATTTTTTGTTGTAAACCCACGTGGAAATTTGAAAATAAAAACTTTTATTTAATTACTTTAACAGGTTCTTATATGCAACTAGTGATATATAGACTCGACGTACCTAGATTTGTGTTTTGTTTTTTTTATCATCATTCAAAAGATGTCATACATAGCAATGAGGTTCTATTCTTTTCTTATATACTAAACATATCTTTTCCTTAACTTAACCGTGAGAAATTTTGTTCGCATACATTAGCAACAATTCGTCTTAAAATGACCCTTTCTCGAGTGAGTTTGTATCATTAGAGTAGTTGAATTTGAGATGTTGATGGTTGTTTTTTCTAAAACTTTATTAGGAATTTGGGAGTGGAATACCTAGACATGTATTTGGTGCATTGGCCATTGAAATTGAAGGCTTGGGCAAGTTATCCAGTTCCAAAGGAAAGTGATTTTGAGGAAGAATTAGATCTTGAAAGAACTTGGGCAGGAATGGAAAAATGCAAACAATTAGGTTTGTGTAGATGCATTGGTGTTAGCAATTTCTCCACTAAGAAGCTTCAATCACTCCTACAATTTGCTTCTATACCACCTGCTGTTAATCAGGTACTCTCTCTCTCTCTCTCACTCTCACTTATGTTAATGTTATTAATTAATTGTTCCCCTTAGTTATTTATTTGTTTGGTTAAAATTTCATTTTGATCCCTACTGTTGGGTTAAGGTATATAAATGATGAGAACGTCTATCATTATTGGTATGAGATTTTTTAGACGAAACCAAATACAAAAAGTGTATGCTCAAAGTTGATATTATTGCATTAATGTGGACATTTGGATAGAGTTATCATTCTTATTATCTATTAAAAATAGGTTTTTTTTTTTTTGTTATTTTTCTTTAAAATTTATCATTTTCTCTATAAATTTTTAGAAATATTTTCACAAATTTTCTTTACTCGTACTGAAATTATTTAACAATTAACTAATTTCAATTAAACATTAACTTCAAATGTATCGTGAGATCATTTTATTTTGTTTTTTTTTTTTTTTTTTTTTAAGTTTAAGAATTGTAATTGAACAATTAAAAGTTCATGAACCAAATGAAACATCAAACGTTAAAAATTGGATTTTTAAAATTCTAGGATGAAGATGACCGAAAGTCTAGAAATTAAATAGTATTTTTTTTGTTTTTTCTTTTCTGTAGTTGAACTAAAAAAAGAAAGCACATGTCTATACAAAAATGAGCACATCTCAATTGATATCTTGATATATGAAATGATTCGAGTCTTGCCAATCTTCTATTATGTTATATTAAAAGAAAGAAAAGAAAAGAAAGCGCATGTCTATGTTAAATTGATATATACTTTAAGTTACTTAATATATAATTTAATCGGACTCAAAAAAAAAAAAACTTTAATATTTTCATTTTTTTAATTCATTTTGAATTATACTTTAATATTTTTTTAAAAATTAATTAAAATGGCCTTCAAAGTTAATGAAATCAAATGATCTAATTTTAGTATAATAATGTGAAATAAATAAATTTTACAGAATGGTACATCAAGAAATTTTGGGACACTTTCACGTTTGGCATTGAAATTGGGATTTGAAATTTTGTGATATTAAAAATTGAGATAATATTATCGAAAGAGTCGATGACACTTTAATTTTATTGTTTGGAGGTAATTCAGTTCAACACTACATCTTTGGTTCAATCTTGAAAATCGGTATTGAGCTAGCTCTTATTTATTTGAGAGCAAAAATGTCCTTTATGTAGGATTTTTGCCGATACAATATAAAGACGTTTGAAATTTGAAGACAAAAGTTTTTCGTAGCTTTATGATTCTGACGAAAAGCCGTTCAATCAAATCAACAATGTACTCTCTCAAGAGAAGAGAAGTTGGTTCGAGTATCTGATAGACATATTGACTATATGAGAGAAGAATCAACCTTTATTCGAGGAGAGGATTGACTCCTCAAATACTAAACTCTAGCTTATAGCCAACATAAAGGCTTGATAGAACATTGTTCGAGAGCGGGAAATTATTGCGATTAAAATAAAGCTGTCTCCATATTAATCAGATGAGAAGAAGATTTATATATGTGACGACAATTCTTTTTGTTGAGTTGAGATCTTTTGAGGAAAAAAAAAAAAAAAAAAAAAAAAAAAACGTATATTTAAAGTGAATAATATCATATCATTATATTTTTTAAGTTGAAATGTTTCAATAATAGTAAAATAATAATGAATATTATTATTATTTTTTGGGGGTTGAAAATGAATAGGTGGAGATGCATCCAATGTGGAGGCAAAGAAAGCTAAGGAAGTTTTGTGGAGACAATAAAATCCATGTGAGTGCATATTCTCCATTGGGTGGGCCAGGGAATACATGGGGATCAACGGCTGTGATTGAAAGTCCAACCATCAAATCAATTGCTCTCAAACACAATGCAACTCCAGCTCAGGTTATTTAATAAACTTAGGATGCATTTTTATTTTCAATATATATTATTTTTTTAATTAAAATAAATAAATAATTTTATTATTATTATTTATGTGTATTGAAAGGTTGCTCTGCAGTGGGGAGTAAGGAAAGGTTCGAGTGTGGTGGTGAAGAGCTATAACGAACATCGTTTGAGAGAAAATTTTAGTGCCCTCGATCTGAAATTGGACGATCAAGATTGCTTGGAAATTGAAAAATTAGAAGAAAATAAGATTTTGAGGGGAGAATATTTTGTAAATGACACAACAAGCCCATATAAAACCATTCAAGATTTGTGGGATGGTGAAATTTGATGATGTCATTATTTATTTATAAAATTCCAAATTTATTCTTTTCTCTTATATTTTATATGAATCAATAAAAAGGAAAGGTCTTTATATTAATTTTATTTTCAAACTTTTTAATGGTTAAATTGTAACTTTTATTTTGAACTTTTAAAGATAAACGAATACCATAACAAATATGCAAATCAACAATATTCACACATGAATCTACAAAAATCAAAGCTCTTAGATAATAGGTTTCGGGACTCATCTCACATAAACAGTCTATGACCACGTATCGAGACTCAAGATTCATAATCCACAAGAGATCACAAATCTCTAAGGCAATACGAAAGATTCTATTCTAGAAAAAAAAGAAAATAGTTTTAAAGATCTAGAAAAAAAAAAAAAAAAGAGAAAGAGAGAATAATATTGTTAATGATATTTATAAATACAATAGATTTTGTAATTTAGTAGTCTGTTCATGAAGTTCTTCAGTAGTGGCCTCTATGAGGATCATCATTTGTTGGCTGCTTAACATCGTTGTCTATATCTGCAATAATAATAAAAAAAAAAAAAATAAAGAAAACAAACCTCAAAGTAATTATTTTAGCATAGAAGATTAATTTGAAAGAGCTCCTTACACCTAAAAGCTTATATTAAAAACTTAACGGTCATTCTTATAAAAATACATAACAACAATCAACAATCAAGAAAACAAAAAATTAAGAAGGCAAGATTAAAACATTAGAAATTTACGTAATTTACTAATGATGTATTAGTAACATACATTGGCAGATAAAAGCATAGGACGGTGGTCAAACTTGGAATTTCATAAATATCACGATATAAAATTAATATTATTTAATGTATATTAATCTTATTTTTTTAGAAAGAAAAATAATCTTACTTGTTTCACTTGGTTTGGAGTGTGGGAATTCCCTTGAAGCCATTGGAGATGCTAATATGAGCACAATAATTAAAACTATTTTCCAAACAAATGCAAGCTTCTTGTGCTTCATTTTTCCTACTCAAAGCTTTAATTTAATATTTCTGTTCCATGCTGTATTTATAACAATTTGTCCATTCAAATTTGATGGCTTTAGTTAGGCATTTCCTACATTCCTTCTCACTTGGTTGAACAATTCTTTCATTTTGAATCTTCTTTTTTTCTTGGAAACTGCTTTTCATAAAGACTTTCCTACCAATTATTATACATTTCAAAATAAAAAATATTGACATCATCTAAATATTAACATGGACACATGTGGTAGCTACTAGTCACAATTCAATACAAATAAAATAAAATAAAATAAAATGTGGGTGATATTGTGTCACATGCGTGTACATTAATATTTATGTCACGTCTAGATATGATTTAAATATTTCTCAATCAAGTTTATCAAAATTTTGACTTCTAAACTTATTTATTTTTTGTGAAAATGGAAAGGGAAGAGAAACAAAAGGGGTAGACGTTTGTCCCAATGGGGTGACACAGTTCATTGAAGACTTGGACTCGAGTGATGTGCTCCTTCAAAATTTTAGGTTTGAAATCTATTTGGATCTTAAATTTTTAAAAATTTAATTTTAGTCCACTATTCAAAAGCTTAAAAATAGTCATTGCTGTTAAATTAAGTTAAGTTGTGTTAAAAAGTTTCATTCTTTCTCTAAAATTCCTCTTCATCGTTGAAACCATCTTCACCATTATCAGTTCTAAAAATGAATTCAATCTCTTCATCATCATCAAGAACGTATTTTAAGTCGTTATCATCATCGATTCAATTCAATTTCACTTCTGCTTCCAGAATTTCAATTTCATTTTCTTCTTCTCTGTTTTCCATTTCTTTTTTGCCTCACATCCTCCATTGAAGCTCCCTCTTCGAGCTTCCATGACTAGGACCGTAGCCCCACCTTATCCAAATATGATTTCAGCAATTCCATGCTTGAATTTGGGTGGCACCAAGTTTCTTGGACCTTTTCCCGCCGCCATTTTTTAGCTTCCTCTGCTTCGAATGCTCAGTATCAGTCAATATAATTTCAGCTGCTTTTTCCCACCTGGGATTTCTATGCTTGAATTCCTGGATCATGTCTTCAATGCCCTTTAGTAACAGCTTCACTGATGAATCGTTACAGCAAGAACTCCCTCTTCTCCGCTTCCTCAAACGGCTCAACCTCGGCGGGGCTACTACAGTGGTAGTATTACGGCGAGCTGTGACGGTTTCAAGATAGATTTTTAGAGAGAGAAAATAAGGAAGAAAATTTTTATAAGGAGAAGTGAAATTTTTTAACGGAAGTTGATATAATTTAACGGCTGGGACTATTTTTCAGATTTAATAATAGGGCATTTTACGAACTTATATTATTAAAGAAAATTTAACCGTGGTATGTAAGCCCCGTTCTGTAAGCTCAAAGTCGAGCCAAGTGAATAACTGTATCATGGGCCATGTATAATCTGAGCCCATTGGGAATAAGGGCTCCACACGTGTCTCAGCCCCTCCTTATAGGAGCCCAATGAGCAATTCAGATTTAGCTCAATTCCGAGCCTGCATTTCTGCAGGGTTAGCCCGGGGACTTTCCTGAGTTTAGCTACTTGCGGATGTATTAACCCTACACTTCACACCACGGTATACATTTAGTATTTTCTGACTAATTTAAAGAGTGTTGAGTTTTCAATTTTAAACGATGTGGGACTAAATCACACAATATTAAAATATTAATTAAAATTGTTCACTCAAAATATTGAATATTAACCGTGTACAAAAGAACCGGCAACCCGAACAACTCGGACTACTCAACCCAAATCCTAAGGGTTAGATTAGTTGGATTATAAATCTATTTAGGTTGGGTTGAATTATGATTATCTAGTTTTCTTTGGATTGAGTTAGTTTTAAGGTTACAATTTTTTGCTCGTTCAACTCAACCCAACATAAACTAAGGAATAATATATGCATATATATTTATGTATATATACGTGTGTGTGTGAGAAGATAAATTAATTAATAAGATAACTTTTTAGTATATTGATAAATAACATACAATAATAAAATAAGTAATCTTTGTTTAAGTATAATATGATCAATCCATTTTTTTTATTAATTTGTTTACCTATTTATGAAGTATGAATATAATTGTTTTATTGATGAAATACGAGATTAGCGTAACCCAAGAACTGAACTCAAGCCAATTCAAAAACATAGAGTTGGATGGTTTGTAAAATTATGACTAGTCCAAAATTTTGGGTTGGTCATAAAAATCCTCTTAACCCATCCTAATCCCGACCATATACACTCCTACATTTACAAAATGTTTCAAGATATAGTTATTTTTATCATATAATGTAAAATAAAAATTTACCATTCACCAACTTGACGATCATCTTCTCCAAAAATGAATGGGTTGTTTTGGGGCATGAATTAATAAATTATAAATTAATCGCAATAAATAAAATAATATTAAAAATGTAGAGAATGTAAATTTAAGTAAACAAGAGTAGGATAAAATCTCAATTTGTTTTTCAAATAAGTAGGTGTCTTTTTATTTTATTATTATTTTTTTGAATGCAAACTCGGGGAGTGATGATTACAAATACTGATATCAAGATCAAATCTGTGACCGTGGTTGAACTGAATTACCTCCAAATTAAGAATGAAATTAACATGCCACTAACCTTTAATTACAAACAACAAATGAATTATAAAAGTTTTGAAATTCCATAATTCAAATCTGCATTTTTCGAATTGAGAGAGATTTCTTCTCCTAATAATGGGTGAAACAAAATTGTTATAAAGAAAATGGTGTGAATATCAATAGTCACCAATTATTTAATAATAGTAATTTAAATATTATTTAAGGTCGATGCTTTTATATTATATTTATTATAATTTTTTTTTTCCTCTTCATTTGTTCAGCTATTTGAATTTAAATTAGTTTGACCTTCTTTTGAGTAGCATCTTTGAATTTTTAAAGAATTATTTAGAAAAAATAGTCGAAAAATGATTCTCCCATGCGAGTCACTTTCTAAGTAGTGAGGATGAGGATAACAAAAACAAATTCATAAGGACATATGCCGAGTAGACAATATTCATATCAATAGTTGCAATGAAATAAAATAAAATAGAACTTTTAAGAAGCTATGTCGGAAGTGTGAAAATGTCACCACATAAGTGACAGATGATTTGCCAAAATAGCAGTAGCTCAGCGACATACATCTGTGTACATCCAAAGACCATGTGGTCACGGATTCAAATGCCCCTTCCCCAATTGAAAACCGTAGGATCAAAACATGATACACATTAATTATTATTATTATTATTTTGTAATACAAGTAAGAACACAAAGAAACGAGAAACAAGAAATTAAAAGGTAGAAAAGTGGATAGCCACACATGGATAATCATCCTATGTTTTGTGTTCGTGTCCGTAGTTTCCATCTTGAGGATCATCAGACCGAAGCTTCCTAACCTTGTTGTCTGTAAAAAGAAAAAAGAAAAAACAAAGTTTCGCAGTAATTTAAAGCCTCATTTAACAACAAATACAAACATTGATCGATCACTTCTTACCTGGTTTGACATTTGTTAGTTCTCTTGATGCCATTGAAGATGACATGAGAAGAAGCACAACAATGAACACAATTTGCAAAATAAATCCAAGCTTATTGTTCCCCATTTTTGTTTCCCTCCAAATTGCTTTCCAAATAATAACTAAAAACATGTATTTATACTCACTTCCATTCTGAAATTCAAGACTAATTTTTGCAATTACCAAGTTTTTTTATTGAAATTATTATTTTTAAATAATTCATTTGTGAAATCAAGAGCACGAGGGAATCGTAGAGCAATTAATCTTATAATATCATTTTTTTTTGGGTAAATTATAAATTTAGTCATATGATTTCATGAAAGTTAGAGTGTAGTTCATATCCTTTGAAAATCTAGACTTTTAGTACCTCTGCTTTGGAGAAATATAAAATTTAGTCCCTAGCTATGGTTTGAAGAAATAAAATTTAGTCTTTATGATTTGATAAAACCTAAAAAATAATCCATGTTATTAGTAAATTGTAGGCGAATTAAATATGGGTATGAATTATATATTTTTTTCCAATTAATTACTTATCTCACACTCTCATCATTAAACACAAAAATAACTAACTTCTACGTATTTTATTCAC
>JBBMEG010000022.1:11861319-11881742 GCA_037832605.1 Cyclanthera cordifolia
AAAAAAAAAAAAAAAAAAAAAAAAAAAAAAAAAAAAAAAAAAAAAAAAAAAAAAAAAAAAAAAAAAAAAAAAACTCACAAGAAACTAGAAATATTCCAAGGAACATCCCTGGCATTGAAAATGTAGCTAACAGAACTGAAGGTTTCAATTGATAAAGCTGCTCCTCGACATCGCTGTAGACCTGTGAGTTCGATCATGATGAATCACGTGTGGGAAACCATGAGATTGGTTGTTGTCTATTCCTCTTTATCTAGTGGTATATTGGCTCAAAAAATACTCGCTCATTATCTTGTAACTATTTCATTGATCAAATGAAATAGTTTTCATTTGCTAACCCAAAAAAAAACGTAGCCACTAAAAAACTGAAGTGATTGATGCTAAACATCCAAATGGGTGTTAAAAAGTACGCATTGCACCATACGTCGGTAAAGATAAACATTCAATTGCAGCAATCCGTAAATAAGCCCCAACAAACATAAACCGCGCGTCCCATTGAAAAAAAAAAAACAAAAACAAAAAACTCAATTCCACCAAGATACATAATCATACATACGTGAACGTCAATCGAAGACTAAAAAAATAAGGCAGAGTAAAACTAAACGAAGCGCACCTAGCAATTGCGAGGCGCTCAAGGACACCTCTCTGATGGGCGGACATGTTGGAACCGGCTGATCGGCCGTTGTAGAGCCCAACAAAGTTATCCCTAAGCTGCTCTTTGGCCACAGCCCTCACATTCAAGCTTTCGGCGTCTTCGAATGACTGAATGGATGGGTCCTTAGAATCATAGGTCACCTTGGCAGCTTCGAATTGCAGGGTTGGGACGCGAAGGAGTTGGGTCCAGAAAGCGGACTTGACGCCATTGGAGAGGTCGAGGCCGGAATCAGAGAGAGAAGGTTCGAGCCTGGGCCAGAGATTGCGGAGAGTGAGTCCCTTCAGACCCTGTGAACAGATTTCTTCGACAGCAGAGGAGACGATGGCGTCCATGGTAAGAATTCAGCAGGCGGAGAGTTTGGCTGAGAGAAGGAGCATTGTTTTCCGATCACGACTCGCCGGAGAGAAAAAGAGCACCGGCGGAATGGGGAACGGGTTCAATGCCTTTTCACGGAAACAGATGATGGGAAACCGAGACTGCTTAAGTTTTAAGTTTGACCGCAAAATATAGGGAAAATCTTTTTTCTTTTCTTTTCTTTTTTTTTTTTTTTTTACAATTTTTTATTTAATAAAAATATATTATAAAATTAAACATTTTCATTTCATCCCTAAATTTTATAATTTGATTAACAATAATTAATGACTTAATAAAATATTAATTACTTAAAAAAATTTAAACTCTTCTTTTAATTTATTAACGATATCTTAGTATTCTTTCCATCTAGAGTTCTA
This sequence comes from Cyclanthera cordifolia, assembly GCA_037832605.1. Classification (NCBI taxonomy): domain Eukaryota; kingdom Viridiplantae; phylum Streptophyta; class Magnoliopsida; order Cucurbitales; family Cucurbitaceae; genus Cyclanthera; species Cyclanthera cordifolia. Next base: position 11,862,703 of record JBBMEG010000022.1, read on the forward strand.
CTCTTCCCTAATCTTTTTTGTTGTACTCAAAAAAAATAATTTATTACATTTGATTTGATAGCTAGTTTAAATACTATGAATTTAAAAAATAAATAAAATATATTATTTTAAAATTAACATTTTCTTTTTGTAAGAAAAAGAAAGTATTTACTTACCCAAGATAGCTATAATTTATGGTGTTGATTATATTTATAATATTTGTTTAAAGTAACTTATTTACAGCATATTTCCATTTTCTTTAAGCACCGGTTGATAGCATAGTAGTTTTATTATTTGGCGTTGGTAAGTTAAATGTCAACATCACATGTAGCTTTTTGAGATGAGCTATCAATCTATAAAAAAAATCTAAAAAATCCCACCTCGTTGCAACATGGTAGATTCTGGCATGTTGAAACTGGAAAGACGGCGAAGGAAAGTGTCGAAAACAAAGGCCATCTAATTCTTAATGTCGTCAATTTCTCAACGTTCTTTGCCACTTTCCATCGTAAATTATTCGTTCATTAGGAAGTGGACTTTCGTAGAGTGCTCAATACTTATTGCACCACACGAATCACGTAAATATTTCAATAATTCGTCAAACTGTTATTGATCATGTTGTCGACTATAATATATTGTTCATCATTATATTAGTTTCGCAGATTCCATGAATCGTCAATATATTCATGTTTAATTCATAAAACTCTAATACCATATTAGATAAATCTCACCTTATCTTAAAAATATAAGAGAAGGTATCTATCTTAAAACTAATTGACATCCATCTTAAAACCAATTAACAATGAAAGAATGTATCCCACCTTATCTTAAAAATGCTTAGATATTTCTTACCGTTGGAATGATACGCCCCCTCCAATAAAATATTTCTTAAAGATATTAATATATATATGTGTGTGTGTGTGTGTATTATATAATTAAAGTGAGCACGAGTTCTCAACATTAGTTACAGTTAGTAACATATTGTTTTTTTTTAGTACAAGTTGGGGAAGGGGACAACAAATCATACATAGAAGGCACTATCGAGACTCAAACCACTGATCGAGTAAATTTTAATGCACCACTAGTACCGGCTGAGCTATGCTCGCTTTGGCATCAAACACTCACTAATTAAAAGCAAAACTAGCATTAGGGTAATATTATAATTAAATTAATAGGCAATCCAAAAAGGAAAAAAATGTCAAGAAATGTGTGATGAGTTAAGTATAACAATATAATTTCATAAATTGATCACCAAATTCAAAAGAGAGAAATACAACAAAACATATATATATATATAAATAAAATCAAATATAGTAGCAGTAGTAATTGATCATATAATATACATACATGATCAATAATTATATCAATGTGTTGATTAATATTAAGGAATAATAATAATATATAATATTATATTTAGGTGTATTTAAAAGTAGCAATGTAGTTATGAGCCACAGTTCCAATCCAAAGCTTGCCATGAACATGTCTAACTTCACTCATGAGCTCCATGACTCGGCCATCTCGATCTTCGAGCACGTCCAGAACGTGTCCGTCTTCGTCGAAAAGCGTCAAGAGAGTGTACATTTTCATGCCCATGAGCTTAGCCAGGAAGCTCATCTTCAATGGCAGCCTGAAATACAGGTTTCTCAGCCATGGATTGTTTGATAGAATCTCTTGTGGTTTTGTTCTGCAGCAATCAATGGCTACCCAGTACTCTCCCCTCTCGTTTCTTCTTACGTTGTCTGGAAACCCTGGAAGATTCGCTACTACCTCTACTTTTCCACTTCTTTCCCCTTCTAGCCATACCTTCATTAATCTAATCATATATAATATATAATAAATAAATACACTTTTAATTTATTAGCTTACATAATTAAATTTAACTCAATCTTTACGTTCATTGGTAGTTTATAATAATTAACATAAAATTTGATTAATTTTTATGCTAATTTGTACTGTATAGCTCAACATTAACGTCGGAAAGAAAAGAGTTCGAATCTCTACCTTTTAAAATACTGTAAATTCATTTTTTTTTATTGGTTTTTTAAGTACTTTAAGATTTTGTTTTCGTTTTCTTTTTTTTTGTGAAATTAGAGCGTTACTGTGTTATATTGTTTTCCGGAACAAGATTTTGTTAATTAATGCTCAATTTTGACAAGTGTACTTTTTTTTTTTTAAGTTACGGTGGAAACTCAAACCTCGTATCGAGTGAATGCTAGTGAATCTCTAGTATCAACAGAGTTATATGATAGTTTTGGCAAATCTCAACCTATTCTATATTATACTTGCGAAGTACTTGTTTCGAGAACAATAAACCCTAGATAAAGGACATTGCATGGATTCAAATGTATTGATCGAGTACTGGATGCTAATGCATCACTGGTGTCAATCGTGCTATGTTCGCTTTGGCCTTGACACTCTGTATTTTAGTTTAATGAAATAATTCAATCGCGACATGAAAAAACTTTATAATATAGAGGTATGCAATAATATTAATGCATGATTAGGAAGAAAATACCTGCAATTAGTAGTTTCAGTAAAAAGAAGGAAGTTGTGATGTTTAGACAATTGGACACCATTAGGGAAGGCCAAACCATCCAACACAACATGAGTAGTTTTAGTTGGAGGGTCATATCTAAGAAGCCTACCACTAGATTCTCCTTCCAACAAAATGAAGAAATGTTCCCTATACACAAACAAACAAACAACAATCATCTCATTATTTTAACCTTCGTTTGATCGATAACTATTTTGTTTCCGAAATTAAGTATATAAAACATATAATTAACTAAAAACAACTTGAAAATAGCTTTCTTAAACAATGACTCGAAAAAAACAAAAACAAAGTTACGAGAATAAAATAATTATCAAACGAGAACACGAACGCTTACACTCTATTATATCTCTTGCTAGTGTCAGTGAAGAAGATGGAGCCATTGTTGTGAATGTCAAGATCATTGGCAAAGAGAATGGGAGAGCCATGAACATGTGTGGCTAAGGAAGTGGCAACTCCCCCTCGTGGGCCCACCATAAGGAGCCCATAATATGCATCAGCTATGTATAAATTCCCATTTTCTTTGTCAAATCTCAGCCCAAGTGGCCTTCCACATTTCTTCTCATTCTTCCATTGCTTTGCTGTTGTTGAATTCACCCCTTGTGCACATACCTTTTCTGACCTGATCATATTTTTTATTTTATTTATTTATTTACTCTATGGTTTGATCTTACATTTTATCTAGAGTGTTACATGAAAATTAAAAGAAATTATATCCAACCTTTAGATTAAATTTAATGTTGTAGAGAAACTCTAGCTGATGTGCTATTTTTGTAAAATAATTATAAATTTAAAATTTGTGTACATGTAGTCATGAATACTCTATTGTAAGAAAATACGTGATGATACTGATTAATACACTGATAATATTTGTTTTGTTTTTTTTTAGTTACTATATTTATAATTATTTTATAAATTTGATTAGTTTGGTAAGTTTTTTTTTTACCTGGAATTTAAAGAAAAAATATTCATTAATTTAAGTTGTATGTAGTGGGAAATTTGGTGGACTATTCTTGCGAAGTAATTACAAAATGTTGTCAAATTTTAAAATATTTGTACATAGAATCATTAATTTAATACTGTATTAGATATTGTATTACATGAAAGTACGTGATTATACTGATTAATATAATTACTGTATTTACTAATTTATTTTGAAAGTGATTATATTTATAATTATTTTTTACTACTAATTTTTGTTTTCTCTAGGTTTATTGAACTATTTTCCAGCCAAATGAATTGAAACTTACCAATTTGTAGTGACAGTTGCAAAAGTCTCCCACCCAATTTCCTCTCCCATCCACCGAACAATGCGGCCATCAGCAAGCCCAGCGTAAGGCCCACGGCCCAATGCATCAAACTCCAATGACTCGGGCCCAAAAACCTCATCTTCAAATTCCAATTTTCCAAGGCCCAAACGGCTCTGATTATCTTTTGGCCAACGGCCCATAACCTGGCTGTAGGGAGCAAGGTCATGCTTTACGGGCCTGAAATCGTGACCCCCAACAGGGCCCATCTCAAATGGGTCCATTATAACAAAGCCCAGAACCAAAACAAGAAGAAAAAGCACTGGGTGCTGAAGCAGAGATTCTTCCCTCACAACTCTCTTTTTCTCCATTTGAAATCACTTTCTTGAGAGAGAGAGAGGTAAAGTGGGGGAAAAAAACTTTGAGCTGGGAGTGTGAAATCGAGGAGTTGAAATAGGAGGACTTAGGGCAATTTATGAAAGGTTGGAGGGCATGGTAACAATTGTGTGGTAGGGTTTTAGGGTTGGGATTAGGTTACTTTTGGTTGAAATGTGCATGTTTTATGCACCATTTTCTTATTGTTGGAGGGTAGCATTGTTTCTTAGATTTTCATGTCTTTGCCTTCCATACAAGTTGCATTGCAATCCTTAATTGTATTGGATAATTTTGAATGTATTTGAATGGTTTGTATGAGCATTCTTTCATAAAGATTTTGTTTTATTTTTTAATTCATCAAATATTTGAGGCACATAGATTTGGAACTACAAAATTTTGCTCATAAACACATACTTGATGATAGTTGTACTCAAATCTTTGTGATTTTGTTTATAAGAGTCACATTGGTTTTACACCATTTTTGTAGGGGACTTTCTTTTAATGCATTGTTGAATACAACTAGAATAAAAACATAATGAACTTTTTGACAAGTTTTTTTTTTTATGTTTGAAAAGGAATTTTTAACAATGAATAGAGGCTAATTGTTAAGAAGATAATTCAACATATTGCATGTTTGGTCTTTCATCTCTTCAATATTGAGGGCACCACTAAATGATCAACTCATTCCCAATGATCTTTCCAGTTTTTTATTCTTTGCTCCAACATGCATTCAACTCAAGGGCATGTTAGAACCTTCTTCCCACCATCTAGTATGCAATGTTATGTATCGTCCATTACTAATTTAATCTTAAATTCTTTTTTTATATCTGTTCTCTTTCCTTCCTACAGTAGCCAAACATGTTCTAGAAATTTTTTAAAGTTCAAATTCTATAACAAGTTATTTTTGTAGCTGAGATATTAAAATGTAAACCTCCAACCTAAAATGAAGTATGTCAATTATCGTCAAGTTATGATTCAAATTAGATAATAACACATAACATACCCATGTCAAATCAAATGTAGACTTCTTATTTAAAGATTGTGTGATAGTTAAGACTTGATTAAAAAAAATCAATACATGTTAAATATCTTGCATATTTTCCTCCCAATATTGGCAGGACTATGTTTATCCTGTATTCAGTCACATTCTTGGGGCATGTTTTGAGGTGATTTTAGAATAACTTTAATCATATCGGTCGACATGTATAAAGTAATTTTCGTCGTTCTAAAATCACTCTCAAACTTCGAGCATAAGAAATGTGTTACCTAATTGATTTCCACAGCCTTGTAGCCTTAGAAGATTGCGAACTGGCAGCGGTACTCTTCAAGAAATTAGATGGTTCCATTGGCATAGCTGAAGCAGGGTTCAAATCAGTGAATCTAAAACAGCCAAGAAGTTTTTCAGGAAGCTCAGATTTTGTTCTCCCTTCAATGAGAAAAGCTATATCAGCTGTCAGGGCTGTGAAGTAACCAAACACCAAATGAAACGTGGCCCTCGCCAAGATATTCGATCCCACGTCGATGTCGACTTCAAAGAAGTTGTCGCCTACGACATATTTGCACGAAAGCATACGCCCAACCACGCAGATCGCTTGCTCTCCAACTGCCTTTTTGACAATCCAAGGGCCTTCGACAATATCAGCAATCATTTTAAGCCTTGAGTTTCTGAAATGGTCATCGCCTTTAAGGAACTGGTCGATTAAAGAGCCTTTCGTGATGGGCTCGGTAGATGCGAAATAAGAAACAAGATTGTAGTTCTCTTTGCTTGGAAGTTGTATATTGAATGCCCAGATAAAAGGTCTTGGACCTGTTGGAAATGAATCCTTAATGACCTTCTGGATACGGCTGTTTGGATGGTTTAAGATCTCTCCAATCTTTGCAGAGCTTCTTATCCAGTCGAAACCGAGAGGTTTTAGAAGCGATTCGCCCGCAGGTACTTTTACCTTGGTTGAAAAATACTCTGGACCTCTAACTAAGAACTTGTCTCCATGTGGAGAACCCCAACAGTTTGAATAGTTACCATCTGCACCAACAAATGGAACAGTCCCTTCTGATTTTACTCTTTCAATCCACTCAAGCTCATCTTCACCAAATTTTGCCATAAGTCATCCTGTAAACAGTAATGTATATATTTCAAATGTTGAATATGAGAGGTACGAACATATATATGAAAAATACGCAAAGAATTTATACAAACAGGACAATTGTTGGAAAAACTACAGATAAAAGAGAAGAACTAACTATGCTAAAAGATTGGTAACAGTACAACAAATGCTGAAAATTACAATATACATGCGTAAAGGGAAAATTCCGATCCACGTTATTTCCTAAGCCATTTTTTTCTTTCAGATATTCGTAAGTCTCCGGGCCAGTTAAACCCACACTGCTACATAATCTACAAGATCTTGGAAGTCTCAGCCTGATCTCTTTTGAATCCTCTATTTTCTAACTACCACTCGTTCTACGTTTCTATTCTGATATGCAGAGATAACAACATTGTACATGTTTAGAAAAGGGAATCAACATTATTACGAGCAAGATCTGAGTGTGACAATAGTAAGTTCTAAACACTGCCTGATTTCTTTGTCAATTGAGCTCAGTAGTTAAATGGAAAAAGTAAATAATACTTGAAAACTGAATTCCTCATTTAATCTGATGGCCTATGTTATTTTTTTGGACTCCATCAAGTTCCCTACATCTCGGCTAATTGCAGAAAAAGAACCTTCAATCATAACTCAAGTGATCACCAAAATCTTTTAGTAAGTAATTTGTTTTTACCAAACATGAATAAAAATATAATTATAAGTGAAAAATAAAACAAAAAAAAATCAGTTTCATGTATTCAAGCAGTACTTCATGATCATTGTTACTTCTAAGCCAATTCGGTTGATAATATATACAAGTTTACACCAGTCGTAACAGAACAAGCAACTCAATCAAAACCAGGAGTACAGAGTCACAGAACATGGAAACTTTTCATCAGTCCAAACTCAATCAATACAAAACAATTAACTCAACAACCAAAATTTCATCTCCTCGACAGTAAACTACGCGATAATTTCAGCAAAACAGAACTTACAAGAACAAAATTCCAAACTCAGATGAATCGTAAGAAACCGAAGAAAATCCACACCTACGTCTCACGAGCACGCAATCGAAGAAACAGGAGAAAGCAACCTCGACGGCTAACTACAAAGCAGAGAATCCAGCAACGAAAACGCTCCGAAAACCCTAAACAGAGAAAAAGAAAGAATAAAGCCTCGTGAGAAACTTCAAATTCTACCTTATACCTTTATAAGAACAACGAGCTCGTAATTTCCACACGTTGTTTTCATTGAAATGCAAGGAGATTGAAGAAGAAGAGCAGGGCGAATCAGTAAAAGCGGTTCGATCGTTCACTTTCAGAGCGTTGGGGAGGATCGTGGTTTAGGTGGAGGTTGATTGCTGCGCAATAAAGAAAAGCATCTGATGAACTGTTGCATCCATTGAAGGAAGAGGAATGAAGTGGTGAAGTTTAGAGCTCAAACGCCAAGTATTAATGGCGCTCAATAGAGAACCTTTGACAGTTTCTTCTTCATAACTTCAATGGCAGATGGTGGCTTACAATTGGCTGTGGATAAAATTGGGAAAAACAATGTAGATTTTTTTTTTAGTACAAATTCTGGTAATGGAACAACTAACCCTACGTAGGTAGAACTAAAATCGTCATTACTGTCCGTTGTTCTATATTCACTTTTTAAAATATAATGTAGATTTAATTAATTAGGTCTTCGTTAATGTTTTTTTTTAATGACCGGAGAGTAAAGCATATTTTAAAGATGAAGATATAGGTTATAAATAATAATGTTTAAATAATTTTACCACCTTAAAAATAAATATAGTTTGTTGACCTAAAATTAATTAATGCTTGGTTGATATTGAATTGACATTAATTTAACATTATTTTTAAAATTTTTTTTTACCTTTAATTATGTATTTATTTTAATTTTATTATCATCTCCAAAATGCAGCAATCCATGTATACCACATACGTAGATGCATCATATAACAATTGTACATCTATGTCTTTGGCAGGATATAAGTTTATCTTTGTTAGTGTCATATTTGTAGAGTGATATACTATAAATTCAAGAAATTTTGTTGATGGACGAAATAAACTGATATATTTGTGAATAATGAACAACATCAATACATATTCTTTTAATTCGAGTACACATTCATCTTGTTCGAAACACCATTGATTGATATACGTAGATTCCATGACGATTGTGGTTTTCAACCTTTAGTGACCTCTGATAGTATGTTTAATATTCAGTTTACCCGAGTCATAATAGAAAAATCTAAATTATTGATTATGGATTCACATGCTTCCTTCTTTGTTCATTAACAATCTACTTAGATTGCGTTTGCAATTAATTGATATTTTGTTGGGATTTCTCGTTCGTTCTATTGGAATGTGCGTGTGAGTCGTTTTTAAATTCTTATATTTTCGGGGTCGATGATGATAATGAATAAAAATGTAAAAAATAATAATAATAATAATAATATGTTTGATTATTCCCTAATTGATTGAGTGATGTCAATACGTATCCAATCATTTTTTTTTTTTTTTTTTGAAATACTCCGAATCTAATATGAAGATATATTGGGGATGAAATAGATATATCTCTTACTAATTTGTTTATTTAGAAATTTATTAAATGTTTAAAACAAAGTAAACATTATCTTTAGTAAGATTTTAAAAAAATAGACACTTAGTAAAGTTTTCATATATATATAAAATATTACAATTAAAAAACAACTTGATGACTTAAATCCAACTAAAAACTATGCAGGTCATCATTAATGATGCAATTAAATAAATATATCTAATTTCATGACCAAACTTTTACTATTCAATTTTGATCATAATTTCTTTCTCATTCGGATAAAAATAACGAAGAAGTACGTAGATAGACTCTGACCATTAAAAAAAATGAATATCTCGAATATTTACGTCTCATGACATAAAATATGAATAATAAAAGATGTGGAAGAGTAAACCTATAGTAAGCTTAAATATATATATATATATATATATATATAAACGAGACGATGCTTAAAAACTAATAAAAAAAAAAAAAACTTGCCAAACCCTCAATCAACTACAACTCACCATAATTCACATGATGCTTAAAAACTAATAAAAAAAATGACTAGTCACTGGTTTGATACGACATAGTAAAGCAATACGAAACGATGTAATGGAATGGTGAGATTGATGATAAAAGATTGCATGTAGCCAAAAGCGATGATTCACTTGTCTCTTTGTCGACATGGACCTCGTGGCATTTATATCAATCTAAATAACTAGACACTTAAACTGTTGCGCATTAATTTTTTATGTGTTCTTAAAATTTAACATAAATAAAGATAACCAAAAAAAAAAAACATAACATAAAGATAAACCTTTATTTTTAACATCATATCCATCTATTTTGGTAAATCAATAAATATTTATTTAATGAGCTGTCATGGACGGATTTATCTAGGGACTACGGGACCAGTTGGTTTTTTTTCTTTCTTTTTTTTTTTTTCTCTCTTTATTTTTTCCTTTAAATATTTACGTTCCCTTTATATTTTTCACTTTCATTATCTCTAGGTGATTTTTTTAATGTATAAAAAAAAAAAAAAAAAAAAAAAAAAAAAAAAAAAATTATTGTATAGTAATATTATGAAAATATTTTATATATAATAAAAATGATCGTTTAGGTAAAATGATCAAAATATTCCTGTTTGAATTAGTTATATTCGGTCGATAGCATTCAATCAATAGTTCAACTTAATCAACTTACTAACGATCTTCAATCAATTTACTAAAAAGAGAATTAAAATTAATATTTTTGAAAAACGAAAGAAAAATTATTATGTATGAATTATTAAAAAAATAATATTATAACTAAATCGGACTTAAAAGTTGCTATGAGAAGTAATTTGTCGTACACACACATATACATACATATATATACATACATACATATATATATATATATATATATATATATATATATATATATAATTTTACCTTCTCTTACTTTTATTTATTATTTATTATTTACTTTTTTTTTTTGATTTCTCATTTTCTTTCTTTTTATTATTTAAATGAATTTACACTTCTATCATCTTTTATCTTTTGTATGAATATTTTTAATAATTGTATTTTTATATATTATTTATCTATATTTCAATTATTATTTAAAAAATCATCTTTTCTTAATAAAATATTTTCTACCCAATATTTACAATTTAAATATATTTTAATTATCATAAAAAATTTTACATAGTTATAAAACAATTTTTAGTTTTACTTTATAAAATATCTACCATTTTATATTCTTTAAAATAATCTATACTTATATTATTTGTTGTATGAATAATTTTAATAAATGATTTTTTTATATATTATTTAACTCTATGTTAATTATTATAAATGAAAATTCATGTTTTTTTAATAAAATATTTTCTACATAATACTTACCATCTAAAATTTGTTAATTATCATCAAAATAGTTTTTTTTTTTTTTTAAATACATAGTTATAAAATAATTTTTTATTTTATAAAATAACTATAATACTATATTCTCAAAAATTTAAGAACATAATTTCAAAATATACTAATTTAAGGTTGTAAGTCAAATCTTAGATATAATTTGTTTTGCCTAATTATTATGAGGTGTGATTGTTTTGGAATCAAAAGTTCATGATTTAATTACGTAGTTGTCATTGTCTATCTATCAATTAATTTTTATCGTTTTCACGCGTGAGTAATATTTATACTTGAGCCTCCACGGTTATATATTATGTTACTTTTTATAATACAATAATATTTTTGAGATTGTTTGAACATATATAATCTAAACGTTTTTCTTGTTGATCCATTACGCCGTTGTGTAGGCCTAATTTGATAACTATTTAGATTTAATTTTTTTTTTTTTTTTTAAATATATGATATCATTTTCAAATGTCTAAGTTTAGAATTGTTATGAGGCTATTTATATGTATTATGTCACATTAATATATACACATTTACTTAATTTATTTAAAAAAAATCATATGTAATATTTATTTATTGAGCAAGAGAGGAGAAGTATGTATTAAAACAAAACCACATTAAATTTGAGTGTGAATTTGAATTGAATGCAGGTTTGAAAAGCTAGAGCCACATGGAGATTGAACATAACACTTTTTTTTGCTCCCCCTATCTTTTATTATCACTCTTGTGTTTTGAAATTGATATTAATTAAATTACATAGTACCACAACCATCTTCTGTATTTTAGTATTGTTAGGCAGCGTCTTTTAGAGGGTGGTCGCTTTCAAACTATTTTATCGTATTGATGATTAGTGAAGTCCTCCTCCAAAAAATATGAAATTGAATACCGATACAGCAGTCCTCCTCCAAAACATGTGAAATTGAATATCGATACAGTGATTAAGAAAAATGAGTTGAGGAGTATAATTGGGGGGAGTTGTTAGAAATTACATTGGGGAAGTTATGTTTTCTTTTTGTAGGCCGACAGGGGGTTTGTTATACGTTGATATTGTGGACGCAATTGCAATTCGGGATGGGTTGCGTTTGGCTATTGAAATGGGTTTTCGGAGAGTGGAGGTTGAGTATGATAATCAGCGAGTTGTTAACTTATTCCGCACACGTTTGTTGTGTAGAACTGAGGTAAGAATGGTGGTCGACGAAGTTTTTGAAATTGCAAATGGGCCGGAGTTTGTTTCTTTCAATTGGTGTGATCGATGGAAAAATGGTCTTGCATGCTGACACACTTGCAAATTTGATTGTATCGAAGAATCAAAACAACTTGCAATAGATCAAAATGTTTCAAACGTGTACCAAGTTAAACACACAACTAATTTAAAAAAAAAAAAAAAAAAAAAAAAAAAAAAAAAAAAAAAAAAAAAAAAAAAAAAAAAAAAACTCTAATATATAAATTTTGAATGTTGGAACTTAGTTCCTTGAAAAGATTGTGAGAACCACAAAGTTTATGTACATTTATAAACAAAGGAATGAGGGAACAAAATCAAGAATTTGGAAATTAAAATCATAAATTGTAAACATTTTTACAAAATTGTAATTATAAAAATAATATTCATTAAATTTTGGCTTAAATCATTTAACATAAATTAATTAAAATGTCAATAATTTTGAAAACTAATAAATTATGAGTCACTTCACATTTTTCATTTGATTAAAGTGTTGGTACAAAAAAATTTTAATTTTAATTTTAATTTTTAATTTAGTTTAAAATATGAATTTGGGCAATGTTTTATAAATCTAATTTTAATTTTGAGAAAGTTTAATTATAGTTTTTGAATTTTGTAAGTTTCTTCTATTTTAATCCTAAAAAAATTGTGATAAATATAAAAATCAATATATATAAGTAAAAACATATAGAAACATATTTTTAAAATTAACAAAAAATGCAATAAAAATGAAAATTAATTTATTTTAAAAGTTTAATTACTAAAATTGATAGTATAGAAAATAAAAATTTGAAGTTCAACGACTAAAATAAAACAAATTTCAAAGTTTACGATTTAAAGTTTAATTCACCTAATGTTAGTTTAATTTATATTAAAAAAAAAAAGGTTACATCTTCCAATCTTTATTTTGTTTGCATTTTATTAAATGAAAAAATATTCAAAATATCATTTTTAGTTCTTAATTATTATTTTTATTTTATTGCAAAATATTTTTTTTTTCTTTCGATTAGGTTTGATTTTTTTAATTTACGTGTGGTTCTTTTACTTTGCCACAAAATTAAAATTGAATTCCTTAATCGACATTTGAATGTAAAAATGACATGAGTCCAAACAACTAAAAAAAAAATAAAATAATAATAATTAAAAAAAAAAGAAAAAAAAAAGAAGGCAATATCATGAAAATATAAAGTTTATTCAAATTATAAAAAATTAAGTTTATAATTTCTTTTAGAAAAAAGTAAAAATAATATTGGAGAGATGATGAAGGGAAAGCACTACATGCGCAGTTTGTCTCTGTGCCAGCTCTTCTTCTTCATCATAATCTTCCATTCCATTATTGCTTTCTCCTTCTCTCTCTTCTTTCTCTCTCTAAAAAGTTGCAATCACATCTTTCTTTCCACACAATCCATTTCCATCATTGATTCTGTTTCGCTCCAGTAATCGAAATCTTCTAAGTAATCTCAGACCAGAACAAGACAGAGAGAATCGAAGCTTGAGCAATGTCGTCGTCGGACGATGAAGGCGGCGAGGAGTACCTCTTCAAGATCGTCATAATCGGAGACTCCGCCGTCGGAAAATCCAATTTGCTGTCTCGTTATGCCAGAAACGAGTTCAATCTCCACTCCAAGGCTACAATCGGCGTCGAATTTCAGACTCAGGTTATGGATATAGACGGCAAAGAAGTTAAGGCTCAGATTTGGGACACTGCCGGCCAAGAGCGGTTTCGTGCCGTCACCTCCGCATACTACCGTGGCGCTGTCGGTGCGCTTGTTGTTTACGATATCAGCCGCCGCTCCACTTTCGACAGTGTCGGCCGATGGCTCGACGAGCTCAAGAGTGAGTGACTGACTGATCTTTTTTCTTTTCCTTTTGATCTTGTTCTGCTCTGGCTTTTTCGAATGAGAATTTTGGTTGAGATGTCTAGATCTGAGCTTTTCTCTTTTTGGAAGTTTGCTGGAGTAATTTTGATTTTCTTGTTTATTCTTAAGTGACTTAGGCGCAACTGATTTTGTTCACTTACTTGAACTAACTCCATGGTATGAAAGAGATTGGCTAGTCTTGATTCTTCACTTGAAGTTTTGGTAGTTCTTCAAAATAATTCAGATCTGATCCTGTACAGTATTTCATATTCTTTTCAGTCTTAGACTTGAGATTTATCTCACACTCTCAAACTTCAAATTCTCTAGCGGAGACCATTGAGATGAAATTTTCGAGTATTATAAATAAAAATGGCAATAATGTTCGTAGAATAGTTAAAATTACAATTGATTTGTTTTTTTAGTTAATAGTTAAAGTTGATATGTTGAATATACCAGCTGATCATGATTTACTTGTTTGGCCTTTCTGTTGGATCAATGAATCTATGTTTTGTCACTTGATCTTATAAATTTCTGATTTAGGAGTTCTTTGAGTAATTTCTAGTAATTTAGATGTATCCATTCTAATAAGATCGATTATTCCAACCAAAAAAAAAAGAGAAAAAAGGAAAGACTAATTATATTAAATTTTCCGTGTATTGAAAGTTCTGTCTCTTTCACGGAAGTGAAATTACTTGGTTTGCTATTGTGTAATATGATTAAATTAAACGTAATTTGCTTGATTGGTGATTTAATCATCAGGAGTAGGATGTCTCGTGTTATTTAACATATCCAACAGCTATCCTACTAGCCTTAGTTGAAAATATGTTGGTTTAAAATATTTTTTGACCCCTAAACTTCATAGATGCCTGTGCTTTTTGGTTCTTATACTTTTGAAATATTTTGGATTGCTGACTAAGCTTTTGTATTTATTCGTTTTGATCTTATTGTTTGATTTTGTATTGTGATTAACTTAAATCTTGATTTATGAAATTATGGTTTGGGCGGATGACTATTGACGTAGACCTTAACATGTTTAGATATGAATTCGCTCAATTACGTTGAATTTGTCATCATGTCATCGTCCTTGGTTACCATAATTGTTAATTTCTTACCCAAATATTTACGTATATCACATATTGATTTCCTTAATGCCCTTAAGCACTGTGAGTTAGTGAGATGTTAAGAAAGGAAATACTGTCTACCATTGTGGTTCCATGAAAATAAGATGTTTTTTTTTTCTTTTTGGAAATTATTCTAATTTCAAGGAGAAAATTTATCAAAAGGATTTCTTCCCAATAATCTATTTATCAGAAAAATAAAGCTGTTATTCCTTCTAAATCATTGATGCTCAATGACATTTACTTTTAACCAATCTTGTCATGATTATTGTAAAAAATGGAGAACTTTTTATAGAATAGTTTCTAAGCTGCTCCTTGTTGAGTTGAGTTAATTTGGTTATGTTATTCTTGGTTGGACATTTTTACAAAAGCATCCAGTTGATTATTCAACATGGCTTACAGCCATGTTTTTGGTATGAGTTTGGCCATGTTGAATTGCCGTGAAAAGTTGAAGGGGCTTCCTGTAATTGACCTGGCAGTGTAAAAGTTAGCACAAACTAATCAGTTTGATAATTTGTCATCAGCTGCTACATACTTGATTTCTCTGTTCAATGGTTTCTGTCTTAGATTTGCTTTATTTTCCCCATTTAATGATGAATTTAGCTATCTGGTTGCTTAAACTGATCAGTTTTCATATCTTATTCAAATCATTATGCAGCTCACTCGGATACGACTGTGGCAAGGATGCTAATCGGGAACAAATGTGACTTGGATAACATCAGAGACGTGACTGTTGAGGAAGGCACAAGTCTTGCAGAGGCCGAAGGGTTATTTTTCATGGAAACATCTGCTCTAGACTCGACAAATGTTAAAAGGGCTTTCGAGATAGTGATCCGAGAAATATACAACAATGTCAGCAGGAAGGTGCTGAACTCAGATACCTACAAAGCAGAATTATCCGTCAACCGGGTGAGCCTCGTCAACAACGGTGGAACGAAGCAATCGGAGAGCTATTTGTCTTGCTGTTCAAGGTGATATTCATCTTCATCTCTTAGCTTTCAAACGTTTTGAGTGCCTTCACCATGTTGGTTTCTTAGTTTCTGGTTCTGTTGGTCTGGTGATTCAAATTGGTTGTTTTTTTCTGTTTTGTTTCTATTATAATTTCTCTCTCAAGGCTCTTCCAATGCAATGTAAGATCATTTCCATATATAGAAATGAAATTATTGTTTCTTTGAATTCAATTAAGACAAGAAGAAACACTTTTGTATTAAATATTATTTCAAATAGTGAGAGCAAAATATGAACCCTTTTTTTTTTTTTTAGTTTGTGAAGTTTTGGTTGTACTGAGAGATCCTTGGATAAACCATGGTCAGACAGTAGAATCTTCCTTTTCCAACTATTGCTTCTTTCTCCTCCTATTTTCCTTAAGTGGGCCTATCTGTTTTTCATCTTCTTTTTTTTTTGTCACAATAAAAATATTGTATTGATTAAAACTACGGGAAGGTTATTAGAAGTCTCAATATCTATTTCAAAACAAATTAGCAACGAGAGTATAAATGTTTATTATATTTTCACTTTTCAACTGTTGGTATATCTTCACTTCCATCTCTCAATACTCTGTTATCATTTATAAAATTTATTATTTTTATAAAATAAAATTTAATAACTAAATTTTGTAGAGTCAAAATGTCTGTTTGAATAGTCAAGATTTGTGTTAGTTAGTACAGATTCTAGATCATCTTCGTTTATTGTTTTAATATTTAATCAATTCAATTAGAAACCAACCATCACCCTTTCTTAAATTTGTTTGTGCTTCTTCAATTTTACAACTTAGAAAGTTAACCCTAGTATACCAATAAAGTTCCTCAAGTGGAATTTGACTATTGGGAGATATCTACCAGTTGAAAGGGTATTTTGAGTCACAAACTTCAGTTGTAATGTTGTTTACTTAAAAATTAATAAAATCAACCATGTGTAACAATTCAAACTCAAAGAAAATTACTAAATTGAAAACTACTTGAACATTTGACACTAAATTATATATTTAGGCAGTAGAAGTGATGAAAAAAAATAAAAATTAAAACACTATTTTGATCCCTAGACTCTTGTCATTCAGTCCCTAGTTTGGTTCTAATGCTTAAATTTGCACTCGATTTAAAAAGTTTGATCCTAAACTAAATTGAACAAATTTTGAATTTTGAATCATTGATTAACTGTTGAGAGTCCGTTGAAAAATTTAATCCAACTTTGTAAATTTGCTGAGACAATTATCTCAATTCAATTTTTTATCATAATCAAATTTAATTTCAAACTTACCATAGGTTGAACAATTGAGTTTAACTTTAGGGATGAAACAAAAAAAGAAATAAGGGTCTAAGAGAGAAGGCTTGAGAGAGAGGTAGAGAGAAAGAATGGTTCATGGAAGAGAGAAGGTTAGCAAGATTTTTTTTTTAATTTTATTTTAAATTGTACTTCAAACTAAGGGCATATTTGACTACAACGGCAAGAAAAAAATAAAGGGAAAAGAAGAGATGGAAAAAAAAAATAAATGAAGAAAAGTAAGTATAAATTAGTCATTGATATTATGGAAATTGGTGGGTCAAACAATAGAAAAGAATCTCTTTCCTTCTCTTCTCAATCCTTTTCACCACAACAAACATCCGAATTTCTAACATTTTGAAGCAAAATCTAAAATGAAACAAAAAGAGTGTTAAAAAACTAAATTTAGACATTTTAGATTAAGGAATTAAAATGAAACAAACATAATATTGAAACCATAAAGATTGTCGAAAGATTAAAATTAAACATTTAAAAATTAAAGGACTAAAATGAAACAAAGATAATATTCTAACACCAAAATAAAATTTTAACAAAAAAAAAAAAACCTATTACAACCATTTATTAGCAACAAAAATAAAATAATCAATTTCCAACAAGGTTTGGATCTTCTAGAAGTTTTTGTTTTTCATAAAATGTAAATATCTTCCTTTTCAGCTAGAACTTTATTTGCTCTGTTTGCATTGAAATCTCCCCACTCACTGGGATCTCCAATACTTAGCCATTTCAAATCCATTTTTGGCATAGTGGTAGTCCTCCATTGCTTGGTCAATTTCAGATTGTGAGTTCATCACAAATGGTCCATATTGAACTATTGGTTCATTCAATGGCTTCCCTGCTATCAAAACAAATCTCAATGGCTTTGAAGATCTGTTCCACACACTCAGCCCATCTCCTTGTCCTAACACGAGTACGTGGTGAGCGGCCACCCGGGATGCGTTCGAGGACCCGAACACCCCCTCCCCGTCTATTATGTACACGAAAGCGGTCCACGTGTTTGGAATACTTTGGTGCATTTGGGCTCTTGGTTTCAATGTGAAGTCGAGGTACATTGTTGGAGTTCGAGTGTAGATTGGAGAATGAACTCCCATGGACTCTCCTGCTATGACGCGAACTTCGACGCCGTCTTTCTCTGCTCTCGGAATGTTGTCACTTGGTATCTCTTGATACCTTGGTTCCATCCTGGAATATTGTGACGATCATATTGAATAATTTTTCGTATGATGTAATAGAATGAAATGAAGGGAAGGGATGATAATATGTACATTTTGTCATGGGATGCAAGGTTGATCCAAAGTTGTAACCCCTTTTGAGATCCTTCACCAGCAGGCATTTCAGAATGGATAATACCTCTTCCTGCTGTCATCCACTGTTACCCCAAAATTAAATATGAAATGTGAAATGTGATGTAACAAAAATTAAAACTATATAACATGATATGTAGTTACAAAGTTATATTCAAAAGAAATTAAAAGGATGACAATCCATAAACTTTTTTTTACCTGGACATCCCCTGTTCTGATTGTACCCTTGTGACCAGCAAAATCTTGATGGGTAATACCTCCCTGAAATTTTCAGAAATAAATAAATAACTATTCTTATTAATTAATTGAAATTTGTACCCACTCTATAATTATATCTCCTTTCACTACATAACTACAGATTTTACCTTTAACATGTAGGTCACTGTCTCAAAACCTGAAAGAGAAAAAAGAAAAATAAAATAACAATTAATAATAAAAATTGAGAAAAAAATTTTGTTTACTGTATTTTTAAAATGCTTCAAAATAACCTACATGAGTATAACTTATGGCCATGACTTTGCACGTTTAAAACCCTTTAATTATTGTTCAATAAAAAAATATAAATACTTGCCTTCTTATATA
>JBBMEG010000022.1:11884109-11921266 GCA_037832605.1 Cyclanthera cordifolia
AAGCTTTATAAATAGAGAAGCATTCTAAAGATAATTTTTTAAACATTGTATTAATTGATTTTTTTTTTTAATATAGTATTAATTAAATATTGTGTGTGATATTAATTAAAAACTATGTATTATCTGAATTGATTGAAGTTATTAAATGCACGTGTTGTTAAGTCTATGTAGTATGTCTCAATTTAATTTAATTATAGATAATAATCTTAATTTTTGTAAATACAAAACCTAAACTAAATATTTAAACCAACAAGACCACTTCACCATTAAACCCTTTTAATTCTTTATTATTTTTTTTTCCCTTTTGACAATCCCATAAGAACTTAGAATTATATTTTTAAAAAAATTGATAAATGTGTCCTTTAGATTAAAGGCATATCTTATCTTTGATTCTTTTAAGGATATATTTATAGTAAGACACACCTTGAAAAGGAGGGTAGATTTGGTAATTTTCTTCCAAGCCTCTCCAATATGTTTGTCAACTTCTAGAAGCATATATAGGTGGTGATTCCACCATAAGGTATAGTGGGAGTTTTGGAGAGCTTATAAATTCATGTTCTTATTTATTTATGCATTTTTCAAGAGAATCTCAACAAGATATCAAAACACACTTCACAAGTGGATAATGCCCATGGTTTTTGATCAACCTTGCAATGTCTTTTGAGAGAGATTGAAAGAATGGTTGAGTTTAAACCTTACCAACTTCTATACACTAAGTATTCAATATTTTTATTGTTGAATTGTAGGTGAAATAAAGTTATAGGAATTGTAATTAAACTAGGTTTGTATGATTATAAAAAATAAAATTAGAGTTTAGTCTCGTTGTAAAATCGATGCAGTTGAACTATAGCTCATTTTGCTGTAATTTAGTCATTAATGATTTCAACAAACGTAGAATTTAGTCTCAATGATTATAAAAACTATAATTTTGTCTATATGATTTGACAAATCCTAAAACATGATCATTTATCGCAGTGAATAAATAATGTGGAAGTTCATTATTCATGCGTAAATAATATGATTTTTCTGTTCAACCAATCATTTAACTCATATAAACACATAACTTTCAAATACTTGATTAGCTATATTTTTTAAGTTTAATCAAACAATGCATAGAGATTAAACTAGTTTTTAAAATCGCATAAACTAAACTTTAATTTTTATCGATCCATATGAACTTAATTATAGTTTTCTTCAAACCATATGGACTTAACTATAATATTTTTGAGAATTTAAACTCGAACTTTCTTCAAACGATATGAACTTAACTTATAATTTACGCATTGCATCCACCGTATTTTATCTCTATACAATGAAACCTCTATGCACCCGATGAAGTTTTTCCTTCTTCAACATTCTCCTTCTCAATAACTATCATTAACAAAAGCACGGTTTTAGCGAAGCAGAGTTCAAAACGTTACTAACTTAAATCTTTCGCCTCAATTGTTGTTACATCAAAAAAAGGAAAACAATATTGATTATAATTTTATAGGTGGGTAAGACTTTTATTTAGTTTTGGATTCATTTTTTAAATTTGAAGTATGAAAGATTGTTTATGGTAGGTTCACTTTCCTTGCATGGAAAATACTACTTAGAACATCACATTATTATATTTTATATTTGGGCAGAAAATAAATTTCTCACTTAGGTATATATTTTATCACAATTACTAATGGAGTCAGTTCTTGAAATTTTTATTTTAGTTATTGTATATTCAATTTTTTGGTAGATTTGCCTTTAAAAATGAATTCAATTTACATGATGTACCAAAAGATTATACATAGTGTTGATAAAATCAAATCAAATCAAATTGATATAATGGATCGTTTCGACTTTCGTTCATGATAGAAAAACCAATAAGAAATCGAACCGAAACGAATATATAAATAATAAGAAAAATATATATGTTAATATTTGAATTTGGTGGAAGAACTAGTTTAAATATGAAATAAAAATATTGTAAATATTGTGATAATTATGAAAAGTATTGTTTTTTTTTGTTAGTAAAATGAAAGTCCGTAGAATAAAATTTTTAAAAAAATTATGAATGAGACAAAAACATTTGAAAAATAAACCAAAATTTTTATTGATATCAAAATCGATAACTAAACCAAACCAAATAAAATCGAACAAATGGTTTTGTTATTTATTGGACATCAATTCGAACCCAATTATTGATAAAATCAAGATATTGGTTCGGTTATCGGTTTGGCACAAAGCCAAACCGAAATCACCCCTACATATAACGTTAGAAAAAAAAAACATTTTGATAAATGTATTTTTAATATCTTTCGTATATTTGTTTCATAAAATGACGGGCCGGCTAAGCTAGTAAGTCGAATATGGGCCAGGCTTTAAACTACGGGCTATTTGATTGGGCTTTAAAATCATAATCCCATTAAAATTTAATTAAAAGAAAAACTTTTGGTTATAAATAGCCGTTGCATTAGTTCCCAGAAACCCTAATTCGGCCATCAACCTACAACAATGGGGTTTCTAGAAACATCAGACAAGGGTTCTGAAGCTTCTCTTCGAAACCCTAAAAAGAAACGTAAACAGCGGCCTCCAAACAAGCTTCATTCAAACCCTAAGAGCTCCAAAAAGAAGAAGACGAATTTGATTAGCAATCGAGATGCTCGAAATAACAGCAATGACACTGATATCAATGTTACGGAGGCAGTTCCAGTTCCGGTGCAGCCCTTCAGATTTTTTCTCGATGAGTTTCAGACGGCTAATGGCGTGATTGTTTCTTCGCTCGAGGCTGAATCCATGAAAGGTACTTAGCTTCACTGAGTTTCTCTTTTGTTTAGGTGTGCTGGTGGTAATTTATGTTACATGATGGTTTACACCTGGGGTGGTCTGTTAGAACATATTTAGGAGTATTTATATTGGCATTATAAGCGGTTAGTATTTAAAGTATGTTTGCAAGAGGCTATATCTGTTGTAATTTTTTTGAAGCATTGTGAATCTCTAGAATTCGTTTTTTTTTTCTGTAGTGTGTGAGCATTTATCTGATTATTGCTTTGGTTGGACGCTTGTGTAGATACATGCATTCTGGGTCCTTCTCAAGGTTCAGTTCAAGATGATACAACCTTGGTGAAATATATCAAGGAAGGTTTTGGGTCATTGTGGAAAGAAGATCTTTGTAAAGGAAAACTGTTGGAAGGACAGACTGAACCGGGCAGTCCTGCTGTTCTTGTAATCAGTGCATCTGCATTGAGGTCGATTGAGGTCTTAAAGTAAGATGTAAACTCCTTTCTATGCTAGTTTTGTTTTATTTTCAATTAAACTCTTCCACTGTATAACCCATTAATGTATTTGAACAGGGGGTTGCGATCACTAACTCAAGAATGCCACGCTGTCAAGCTTTTTTCAAAGCACGTGAAGGTTGAAGAACAGGTAGCTAGAAGTTTCGTTCTATTCTCTTTACTTTTACTTTTTTGGCGATTTAGATATTAGAGGAACATACAGTTGCAACTAATTTCATTTGGTGATAATGTTTGAAATTATATGGCCCATTTATTTTACCAAATGCACATTTCACATGTCATTGTAGTGAAGCATTGATAAATAGAAATCCTCTTAGTTTCATGATTTTGGTTTGGGAGATGAAGATACAAGGAATATCCATTGGAGGTATCAGCGAAGCTGAACTTGATGGTTTTGGACGTCGGTCTATTATCATTTTGTTTTTCTTTTAATTGTTCCAATTTATGAATTGGGTCTTTACATGTGCTTAGCTTGTGCTTTGATCTCCATGATTGGATTAATGGTTATGAACAATGTTTATAGATCGTTAGTTATCTTGATGAGCTTCTGAAGTATAGCTGTGATCTTGCTTCTTTGTTTTTATAGTAACTGGGTATCTTGGTATTACCAGTTCTCAAGTTATTTTGATATTTCCCTGTTGTGTGCATCCATGACACTGTTTTACTCTAATGGATTTGGGAAATGATGACTCTCTATATTGTACATTCAGAGGCATTTGCTATGCTGAATATGCACGTCAGTCTGATCCCTTGTTCTCAATGATACATTTCTCATGTCGTAGCGTATAAATCAAATGCTATGAATTTTAGTAACTTGACACGCTTATTGTGTGTTTTTATATTTATTTTTTAATATGGTTAAAACAAATTTTTGAATGTTCGCCTCCAAACTTTGATTTTCCTGATGGTTGTTTCAAGTTTAACTTTAAGCAGTGCTTTTCTTCTCAGTTTTTTAAGTCATTTCACTTAATGATATTCAGCAATATTTTATTCCGATTTTCATGTCTATATTTCTTCTGATAGTTACTGGCTTTCTTGGCTAATTTCTGGTTCCTTTAGTTGCTAAACATTTTTGTGATGAGAAATGTTCTGTGTGCATCAATGCTACTGAATTGCTTTATCGAGTTTTGGAAATGATGACAAGCTATGAAGTTCAATTCAGAAGCACCTGCTATGCTGAGCTTTTTATTTGCACGTCAGTCTGATCCCTTGATATCAACGATACATTTCTCATTTCCAAGCTTCTAATCTAAATTTTAAGCCTTGAACGAAAGCATTCGACTTTCTTCTTTTTTTTCCACTCTAGTAATATTTTTGTAATTCCATTGTTCGTTCTCCTACATCCATTGCACTTGACAGCTGAACTAATTTTATCATCATCTGGCCAGTAGTTTTTTGGTTCTTATTTTTTATAGTTTTCAAAATGATAACAAGCTGAATTTTTTTACAGAGGTAGAAAACGTGCTGAACTCTATTGCACGTCAGTCTAATCTCTAATATGTTTTCATTATAAAAAAGATGTGGGTGACTTCAGTTTTTAATTATGCTATGACATGGTCCATTCTCTTCATTCTTCAATCCTCATTCTGTATGAATGGTCATCAATCCTTTTTTAACTAGAATCCATTAAACGTACAATACTTCATGTTATCAATAGTATTATCTTTTCAATGCAATCTTGTGGTTCAATGTTCCGAGCTTTCTGGGTGTTTTAGTTTTGTTTGTTGTATTTTTTTTAAATATGGGAAATGAAGACAAATCTAAATGTTCAACAGAGTTTGATACTTTGATGAACTCTTTGCACGTCAGTCTGATCCCTAGTTTTTTCTTTCCTTCAATTCATTCTGAGAGGAGGAAGTATTGTTGTTTTGATTTGACATAGTTCATTCTCTCAAAAAATTATTGCTTATGATTTGTGATCAAAGATCATTTTGAAATTGCCAAACCCCATGAATCCGCAATCTCGTGGTCTTAATGCACTGGCCATCGTTTGCTTTTTGTAATCTTTCGATTCTCCATTTTGTATGTGGTCTTTTTTATGAGCGAGACATAAATTAAGTTATTTTGAATTTCTATTGTTTCTCTTTTGACGGTGGCAGGTAGAGCTGTTGAAGAACCGTGTGAACATAGCGAGTGGTACACCAAGCAGGTTAGTTTTGGCTTTTTGGTATTAGCTATACCATCATCTTATCAAAAGTTTCAATTCTAGGATCTTTGTCTCTTTTGTAGTGTAGTGTTGTTGAGATCCCTTAATTTTGCTCCACTTGCATTGGTATTCAATGTTCATTTATTTTCTTTCCATTTATTCTTTTGTTTGTTTACAGTCCTATTTCTTTCCCTCTCATGCTCTATTTTATGTCAAACTTAGGATAAAAAAGCTGATAGATATTGAAGCCTTGGGGCTTTCAAGATTAGCAGTTATAGTTCTCGACATTCACCCAGATGTTAAGGGCTACTCTTTATTATCACTCCCACAAGTCAGGTTTGAACGCAATTGCTAACATTTCCTTCCTATACTCATCATCGAGCTTTTGACGTTTCTTACTCAATTCATATTGCAGTGATGAATTCTGGGATTTGTATAAGAGCTACTTACATGCCCGAGTAGTTGAGGGCAAGCTTCGAATTTGCCTCTTTGGACCTTTACATGCTCGAAAACGCAGGAAAAAAGAAGTTACCACTCCAGGCAATTAACGAAATTGAAATTTTGATCACGCCCTTTTCTATGTATGTATCCTACAACTGTCTTTGTCCTGCAAATGAATTAGTTTATGGATCATGTTTCTCTGCGACTGATCATGTTTCAGCTATATTCCTTTAAACAGCCTGAATTGGGTATCCCATTTTTTACAGTTAGGCTTATAATCGTGTACAAACATATTTTTAATCCCCCATTTAAGGGCAAGAAATTTATCCATGGAAAAGTTCCAGGTTACGAAGATTTGGTTGAAGGTTTTAGTTTTAAAAGTTTGCTCCCATCAAGAATTTAGGCCTGACATCCATTTGAAACAATAATTCGTAGACACAACTCATATTTCATTCTTTCGATAACTTCAGGTGTTAAGCATAGGAATGAGAGTGGTTACTGTTGGAATAGTAAAGCAAAATTTTGATTTTTGGTTTCTTGAAAATAAAATGCTTATGATAATTATTTTGGTGGCAATATATTTGATGAAGGGAGCAATGGCTTGAATATCAACTTCTACCTTTAATAAAGTATTCCTGCCTTATTCGATCATTGTTCCCTATAAATAGGATTTTACAATTAAGCTCAAATTATATTTCTGAAATGAAGATTATGATGATCTGTTGTGGTATGACTTTTTTGTCAAGCAATAGTTTTATCGGCTGTGCCACAATTCCTAATTATATTTATATTTTTAAATTTAGTTTCTTATTATTTTTTAAATTTCTTTCAATATTTCTCTCTGTCTATATATGGTTTTTTTTTTTGCATATATTAAAATTGTTTCTTTAATTCAAATTAACAGCATTTCATAATTATTTTTATTTTGTTATGATATCTTTTTTTCAAGTGCTTAATATTATAATATTAAACAAATTAATTAAAAGTTTTATCATTCTCATAATTTGTCAAGTTAGTTATATGATTAGATAATCTATTTGTAGTTTATGAAACACGAATTAAATCAAAACAATTACTCTTATAGCGAAAGTGACCTTAACTCAATTGGCACTAGTAATGTATTTGTATTGATAAGTGGTTTGAGTCAGATTTGTATTACTGTATGTAGGGTTCGTGGTTATCCTTCCTTAATTTGTACTTTTATATTTTACTTGAATAATCTAATTATTTAGTTGAAAAGTATGCCTCTTGAGCTTATACGAGCTTAGAAGTCTATTATGCATTTTATTTTTTTATATATCTACTTGAATTATCTAACGCGCACCTTGACTAGCTTAACTCTACAACATTTGTTAAGAAAATTTATGTGGAATTAAATTCGTTATAAGCATTGATCTGACAAAAAATTAATGAAAAAACATATTACAATAAGTGGTCATCTTACTCTTTTTTTTTCCTCATCACGGACAATTTGAATAAATTTTGAGGTAGTTTTCAC
Source organism: Cyclanthera cordifolia (assembly GCA_037832605.1). Lineage (NCBI taxonomy): Eukaryota > Viridiplantae > Streptophyta > Magnoliopsida > Cucurbitales > Cucurbitaceae > Cyclanthera > Cyclanthera cordifolia. The sequence continues at coordinate 11,891,464 of JBBMEG010000022.1, forward strand.
ATTCAAATGTGAATTGTGGTATACTTGCCTTAGAAGAAGTCGTTTGACAGAACTTTATCTTAGTTGCGGATGGTATGACTACACTATGATCCACCCTGTTGCTATCGAACGTGATTAGGAAATTTTAGCATTACCCTATATATGGCTCGCTAGTGTTTTTCTTCTTCTATGTTTTCTTCACTCTCTCTGGTTATGTGTGTGTCTTTTCTTTCTGTATTTGGTTCAATATTTCTTTTACAAAGGAGATGTTAAATGGTGTTGTAAGAATCAATTTGCACCATTAAATTATGGGATGGTATTCATAAACTCTTTAACTGATAGTGGTTTTGGGTATAGAAGGTTTTATTCGAGATGGGTTGTGATAATTTTGTCGACCAACTCAAATTTTTGGGTTGGTCAAGCATTTGATCAACAAAATCCAATCTTATACTTGCAAGTTGAGTTTGGTTGAACTTTCCTGTTGAGTTGATCTTTTTCCTCTCTCATCACATATTCGTTGAATGTGTACAAAATTAAAAACAAAATAAAAAATGCCTAATATTATACTTCAAATCTATGCTATATATCTTTCCTAGTGCATATTCCTTGCAATCATTTATCTTGTTATTTAATCTTATATACATGAATGTAAATATGCACATATATCATATTATTAATTAATTTTATCTTTTGTTTAGGTTGAGTTTGATAAAAGGTGCTCAACTCGAGTGTCGACTTAACCTAATGAATACTATGAAACTAAATCCTTGCCATTTAGATTGCATGTAACGACACGTGATTTTGGAATGTTTTAAAAAATAATTATGTTTGTATATTCGGGAAATTGAAATACTAAATTGGACAAGTTTGCTCTTTAGACTTGTTAATTGGACTTAAGGAATCAAGGGGCAAAAATGACTTTTTTGTGGAAATATGGTTAAAATTATAATTTTGGTCATTAGGGCATTTTCGTAATTTTTTTGATAAAATCAAAATAGAGAAAATGACAAAATAGATAAAAGTAAATATAAGATTAATCATTAGGCTATAAATACTCAATGTTTGGTCGTAATCAAACCTTAATCATTCCTTTTCATTTGCGTCGTCACATGAATCCTGAGACGTTGATTTCAGCGCAGTCAGGTGAGGTTTTTCGTGCCACCGACCATCGTTTTCAGCCCCGACGTCTCAATCAGAGGAGTCGCCGATCCAACGGACGACGACGATGGTGGTGTTGCTAGTGTGCATGGGAGGGTTGGAGAGGCGCAAATGGATGTGAAAACGGAAGGAGACTTTGGGTTGTGATGGCGAGGTAAGGGTGGAAGTGGTGGGTGGTTCTGCCAGGGTGCAAGTCGGTGATGGGGCTGTGGAACGGCGGTGTGGTGGTGGCGTTCAACGATGCAAGGTATGTAAAAATGGTTGGGAGACGGAGGACAAAGAAGAAGATGAAAAAGAAAGTCCACTTTAATCATTTGGTTTTTTGTTTTGATTATTTTCATGCCAACTCATCAAAACTTAACCATAGTTAAATTTTTTTACCCTAAGACTATTTGTAAGCTTTTTTTGTAAAGTTGAAGACTAAAAATTGTCTTTTTAAAGTCCAAGGACCAAAATGGAATAATATGATAGTCGAGGGACTAAAATAGTATTTTAATTTGTTATAAAATATAACATGAGATAAAAGTAAACTTGATAAAAATTGAGTTGTGTTTTATAAAAATAAATTGTTGATTTTCAATTAAACCGGTTGTTATTTACACATAAATAATTAATCATTCCAATTTTTATTGTTGTATAAACTGGAGAGTGGGACAACCAACTCTATACAGATAGTATACTGCTCTCAACTAAATGATAGTTAAATAATCATTTTCAAAGTCGAACCTATGGCGTGGGGTTGAACTGAATTTTTAAGATCGAACCTGTGACATGGAGTTGAATTGGCGAAATGTTTAAATAGTTGTTAAAATGCATCGTTGAACTACTACTTTGTCGGTTATAATATATTAAAAAAAAAGAGTAGAAGTTGTATTAATTGACTTAAAATTGCTTTAAAAAACGCCCAAAAGAAGTACAACTCATCATTAGAGATGCGCTAGTATTAGTTCCATACAAAAAATTGCTTTAAAAAACTAGACGTGGGTCAGGTAAGGGTCGGGTCGCCATATTACCAAAATCTGGTCCTAGGGTTTTAGATCATTGTATTCATTCTCTCGGGGGTTTAGAGAGGACAACCTACGACCTCTCTCTCGTTCTCCGATTGCTTCATTTCTCTGATTTTCAGATATCCACAACGCTTCAATCAATCGATCGATCGATCTTCGTTAACATTGTCCTTTCGCGATCGTGCCATTACCATTCTAACTCATTGCTTGGTTCATTTCCATTTCCTTTAGCTGATTATATATAATGGCGGGCCTTGTTCCTCCGACCACCGATGCGGCTGCGGCCACCGCCTTACCCGTTCCACCGAAGAAGCCAGTGGACGAGAAAGTGGATTACATGGATCTCCCTTGTCCTATCCCTTACGAGGAGATTCACCGTGAAGCTTTCAGTAAGTATCTCTTTGAAACTGATGCGTTTGCGACTTAGTTCAGTTGTTTGATGTATTTGATTTGCTTTGCAGTGTCTCTGAAGCCGGAACTGTTTGAAGGATTGCGATTTGATTTCACCAAAGGACTCAATCAGAGGTTTTCCCTCAGCCACAGGTAGTTTTGCTTCAATTTTGTAATTAGGTTTTTTTGGGGGCTTCGTTTTCGTCTTCTCTATTGGGGTTTACGGTGAATTGACTTATTTTGTATCAACCATCGATGGCTGTTCAGTGTGTCTATGGGACCGATGGAGGTTCCTTCTCAATCCTTCGACACCATCAAAATCCCTACTGCCAATTACGAGTTTGGTGCCAACTTTATAGATCCGAAGGTAACCTCACTTGCTGATAGTTTGTTATTTTGTTATCATATTGAACTAAGACGTGATGACATTGACACCTGATATGCAGTTGATGCTTTTCGGGAGGATACTCACTGATGGAAGGCTCAATGCGAGATTGAAGTGTGATTTATCTGACAATCTCATTTTGAAGGCCAATGCACAGGTCATCTGATGGTTTCTTCTAGTATTGTCATCATCATGTGCTGCCGTGCTTCTCTTCTTATTCGATTCTTTTTGCTGATATTGTCCCCTTTTTTTTTCAGCTGACAAATGAGCCACATATGTCACATGGCATGGCCAACTTCGATTACAAGGTTATTGGAAGATTTACGAACTTGCACTTATTTATTTCATCATGATGTGATCTATTTGTTACGAATATGACCTACAGGCTTTATTTATTGCTCATGTTCATTGAAGACGGTTTCCTTTGCCCTTCATATTTATGGCTGAAGACTTGGCCTAGAACTACTTTTTTCGAAAATAAACACTCCCCCTTCCTTCAAGTCTTGTGAGGTTTTTTCTGTTTGCAGGCCTCTCTTCTCTCAAAAGTTCTACAAATTTAATTACACCCTTAATATTTTGATAATATTAATGAAGAATATAATAATGTCACATATTATTCTAGGATGTTTACTTTGGTTTTCAGGCCCCATCAAGACTCCAATTTATGGCCCTTAAACCTTAACCAATGAAAATTTAGTTCAGGCTCTCGTCAAAGAATGTATCACTTATCAGAGAGAGAAAAAAAAAAGAATGTGTAATGCGAAATAGAACCTACCTATGCGCGTGCTTCTCAACCTCAATGGCTGTAGTCAGTAGTTACTACGTTCTTCATTTGAGCTAGGTGCCTCTGGTCCACCCATGACTCCTTGATAGTCAAGACTGTATACCTTAATTATTATGTACCTTACGTGTACTCCAAGTGTTAGCAAACTAGATTGTAGTTCTAATCTAAATTTTGGCATCATTTTCTCAAATATCCGAGTTGGATATTTATATTGCAATTGTTATGCTATTATTAGTTCACGTTCTCATGCATTTTTCTTCCCACATAGTTCAATTGTTAAGAATTTTGATAAAAAATTATTAATTCCTTCAGTTTTGTTAATTTAAACGTTATTTGAATCAGGGCAGGGACTTCAGATCTCAGTTTCAATTAGGCAATGGTGCCTTATTTGGAGCAAATTACATTCAGGTGAGATACTGAATTGTGTTATCTTGTCCTATTATGGGTGCTCTAGCATTCTAGAAAGCCATGTACAAGTCTTGGATTTTTGTATGTATTGGGAGATTTTTTGAAACGCTTATGTTAAATTGGTGAATGAACTCATTTTGTGGTCTCTTTTTGGATCTTCTGTTAACTCCCACTTTTTGGGGGTATGTTGTTTTTTTTACAACTGGATCACCTTTTGCTCATCGAACTTCTTTTTCCGCCCTTTTTGGTAGTGAATGTACTTGATAGGGACATGTTTCTATTCTCCACATGGTAAAATTCTATTTTAGACAACTACAATCAGAACTAATGCACCACATCCCATCAGAATTTCGCATTTGATCTTACACTTGCTCACTATCACATCTAGGTTTGTGTTGTAGCCTTTGTATTTATTATCTGTTTTGTGCCTGTTCTTCTGGCACTCCTAAAAATCCCGATTCTCTGTATACTTTGTTTATGTTTCATCATGCATTTCTCTCTCTTTTTTATTTATAATTTAAGCTCGTTTCATTTTGCCCAAAGTGCCTTGAGGTAGTTGAATGTGCCTTCAACACCTTATCTCTTATTATACTCTTCTCAATAGGTATATAGGTGGAGATAGAGCAATGGTCAAGAAATTCTTGCATATTAAACTGCGTGATGTTTTGAACAATTATCTGTAGCTTTTCTCATGTTTTAACTATTCCTGCCCATTTTCTTCTCGGCTGCGTGAAATGAAGAGACTATGCTGATAATATTCATTTGCAGAGTGTATCGCCTCATCTGTCACTGGGTGGTGAAGTATTTTGGGCTGGTCAGCATAGGAAGTCTGGTATTGGTTGTGCTGCAAGATACAACACTGATAAGATGGTATAGTAACTGCCATCCATTCGTTGATTTTTCTACAACTTTCTATATTCTATTATCTGTGTAATTAAAATGAAGTTTCAAATTTGGCCTTACTGTATAATATCTTAACTTCTATTGGTGATAGATAGGAAAATAACGAAGATCCATGAAAAGTTAACATAAGCTTTAACTTTATGTTTATTTATTTTCGCTTAGTTTTGTTTGATGCATTTATTATTTTAATTAGTTATCATTAATTGAATAAAAGCTCTTACAACTTTTATTAACTTTCTAACTCGTCGTGGAAATTACTTTATAATAGCGGTCCATCTTGTGAGGATGATTGCGGTGTGCATAAGCTGACCATGACACTCATGAACTAAAAAAACTTTGCAATCCCAGACTAATTCTAATGGCCAGTGTTTTTGTAAAGTTTTCGTGCATATGAAAATTTTGATACTAAGAAGAATATAAATTGGACGTTTATGATTCTCAGTCTGCTTCAATTTTCCAATCTGCAGGTTGCCACCGGACAAGTTGCCAGCACAGGTATGGTGGCTCTGAGCTATGTTCAAAAAGTGTCTGAGAAAGTAAGTAAATTATGCCAGCGCATTTCTGCTTACTTGAAAGAATAAAAGTGGCATTAATAACTGAATATTTCACAAACAAAGGACAAACTAATCTTTTTTAGCAAGCCAGAAAAGATTCGAAAAGGTACCTTGCACAATAAGTAGGAGGATGGAAGAAGCTGTAGAACCTGAAATTTGTTACTATTTTTTATTATAATTTATATCTAATATTATTTCTTTATTCCTTATTATAGGTTTCATTGGCTTCTGATTTCACGTACAACTACATGTCGAGAGATGTGATTTCTAGTATTGGCTACGACTACATTCTTCGACAGGTAGCTAATAAATAATTCCAAACATATGTTATCTACAATTCATTTCCTATACTATTTAAGTTGTCAAGGAGAAATGATTGGAGTGAAGATTTTTGTGATGCTAATCATAAGGTGTATTTACACTTTGCAGTTGTTAGGATGATATAATGGTTATAAATATGTAAAGTTAATCTAGACATGGAGAGTTTGTGGGCCGATTTTATGTGCAACAAAAAACCTTCCTTTGAATTATTTGATTATGTTGCTGGGGTAATTATAGAAGAACTTTTATAGCAACAAGACTGAGTATCTTTCACAAATCTTGTTTCAAACCCTCATTGCTCATGAATGTAACTTTGTGTAAGCTAGGAAAATGGAGATTCTTTTTGTTGAATCGATGGAGGATCATTTTGCATTTAGTGTAGTTCTATTAACTATTCCTGCCTTTTGCCGAGAAGGTTGCATAGGAGTTGAGAGAAAAATATGAGAATTTCGATAGGAAATGATGAAATGAAGCCGGAAAATTTGGGCATTTTATCGTTTGACAATGTTTCCCAAATTTTTAACCGTGGTGCAGGTTTGGAATTGTAACCAAGGGTAAAAGAATAGGGGCTTGTTTGACTGAAGTGGGGGGGGTAAGTGGTTTGGAAGGGTGGGGGTTAATGTTGGAATAGTCACTAAGAATAAGGCTAATGACTTTTCAAGTGTATAAGGACTTGAAATAACTTCGAAGAGGTCTTAATCTTATCTGTCAATCACAATAGGTAAATGAGTTGTAAAATTCGGAGTGTAAGTATTTATGCGATGAATGAACATGGGTGGAATCCAAAAGGATAAAGTTGGTCGTGCAGAAAATTTTGGTGGTTTGTTTCAATTATTTTTTTAGAAGGTCCCCGAGGGCCGGACACAAACTTATCTTATGATCCCACGGCTAGAATTGATAACAAAAAGAGTTTTAATAAAGTGTTGGAAAGACGAAAGAGAACGCCTTGAAGAGCCATGAAACGTAGCCATCACAAAAACTCTTTTACATTCCTTCCCCAATTAAATGCAAGTTTAGCCACAAAACAATCCTTAAGCATGATCTTTAGCTGGAATAACCGGGGTTGGTTATTATTATAGACCAATGACCAGTTTGATGTTTTTTGGTTGAGCACTGAATTTTTCCCTTTCGCTGCATTTTTCCTACCCTCTATAAAACGTATTAAATTAGCTCGAACTGGCAGTTAGTGACCGGCTATTTATGTATCTGGTTAAATTCATCTACGACAGTATTGATAAATAACTTCTGATCTGTCTAGCTGAACATCGATTTCTTCGAGTATGATTGAATTTCATATCACTGAAGATGTGTAATTATTGTGGTTATTACAGTGCCGTCTGAGAGGAAAGATTGATTCCAATGGTTGTGTAGCTGCTTTCCTTGAAGAGCGACTAAATATGGGTGTCAATTTCATCCTTTCAGCTGAGGTAAGTATAAGTTATACAGTTTTTTGGGTTAAATTACAAATTTGATCTCTTTAGTAAGCTAGAATTTTAGGCATTCTGATTTCAAAGATTGAAATTAGTTTCCCCGTGGTTTTGATGAACCCTAGAAAATAGTCTCTATTGTAGAGACTATTTATGATCTTTCCTTATCATCATAGAGATCATATATGAGGTTTTATCAAGCCCTAAGAACAAGATTCTAACTTTTAAATTGTAGAAGCTAAATTCCCATACCATTTTTTGTGATTTATTTTTATCAAAGAATCATATAAATACTTTTTCATACCACATTGACCAAATTTGTTTTTATTTTTACCTTTCAACAAGCACCACGAATTTCTTCAAGTTGCCAAACATTTATGCGCTTTTTTTTTTTTAAATTACGCTTATTTCTTCACAATTTATTAGCTTTTTAATTACATTGGATTCTTTGTTAAACTTTGAAAGCCGAACCATGTTTTTGTTAACTTCCTCCCTTCAGTTTTGCAAATTTTGTTTGGATTTTAGAAACAAGTTGATAATTTAACTACAAAGAAAAATTCTCGTGAGAATATTTAGAGTGTGCATAAGCTGACCCGAACACTGAAACCTCTTAGCTTTTGTTCCCTTGGCTGAATTTGGTTGTAACTGTGATGTATAATGCAGATTGATCACAGGAAGAAAGACTACAAATTTGGATTTGGTTTGACTGTAGGAGAATAGAGATTGGCAGAACTGAGATCTGCTTGTTTTTATCTTGCCCTCGATTCTCTGGTAGAAACCTAGTAGATTTCTTTCCTTGTGTTGAATTCTCAGAGTTTTTTTAGTTATAATCATCATTCAGAACATTATTTTGAGCAGAATCTAACTGCTGTTGCAGTTTTTAGAGGCCATATCTGACTCCCCAAGTCAATTTTTTTTTTTCTTTATTATCAATTAATAATTTTGTTTTTCTCCTGAGGGCTAGACAACGAGACGATGAACGTAATGCCGAGTTCGAAATTTTATGCATCTTTTGATTGTTTCTAATTATGTTTTGGTTGGTTGGCGTTTTACCTTGTTGATAGATAGATAAGTTAATCTTGTCTCTGTAAGTCTTAGATGGTTGTGGAAGTTGATGCTGTAAGAAATATCTTACTCTTGTGAAGCAAATGGAAATTTGAGAATTATGTCAAAGTGTGTAGCAGTTTTGAAGAACCTTAAAATTGACAATTAAGCGTGAGTTTAAGATCAGCGATTTGATGACATTAATAAATGGTTGATCCAATAGGTCATGGATTCTAAGTTCTAGATCCATCGGTGTATTAATTTGTAGATATCTCTCGTGTCTATATTTCTTCGATATATCTTGGTGCCTAACCTATGAACGGGTATAGTGAAGTCAACCTTCAATTTTTTGATTCTCAAGAAAAGAAAAAGTTCATGGATTTGATTACACCCATTATTAAACTAAAAATTTTAAATAATAAATAAATAAACAAGTTGTTATTTAAGTTTTGTTTGATAGGTTTTTTGTTTTTGAAATTTTAGTTTATATTTATCTATTTTTTTTATGTATGTTTTATCTTCTCTCTAATTAAGCCAATAAATTTTGATTAAATTTCATAAACAAAAACAAGTAGTGGGCTTTCTTTTTTATTTTTTTAGATTTCAATTATTAGTTTTGTTTGGATGTGTAAGTTCATATTTTAAAAATCACAAATCATTCTCCTAAAAAAATTAGTGTAACTTAAAGGGTCATGAATTTGATTCTCATATTTCAATTGTAGAAGATAATATTAAAACAGATGTGAAAATCTTCACCTAATAAAATAAATTGTATTGTGAAATTAGTATAACAATAACATTTGGAAACAAATTATTCAAATTTGCAAATTAGTTGAAGACGTAAGTTAATTATATTTTATATTCTACATTTTGTTTTATATTTCTTTCATGTATTCTTTTAAAATTAAGTCACTAGACCAATGGTTTTTAAGAGTTTGTTCTGATTTTTAGAATTTAGCCTAAAATTCAAAATTTTCTTAAAATAAAAAGAAGAAATATTAATTGAGAAATTGTGAGAATATAAACTAACACACACACGCGCGCAAAATTAAATGAATATTAAAAGGATAAATGGTTTAACCTACCTAATTAACCCTTGAACACTTTTATTGTAAACAAATACACATTTAAGGGATGTTTGGATCGAGATTGTAAGAGTATTTAAAATGAAATATATTTTGAGTATTTATAAATAGTGATTAATATTGACCGTCGTCAAAAACTTATGAACTCTACATATAGGACACTACGAAAACTCATACCACTGATTGAGTTGATGCTAAGACATCACTAGTGTCAGTTGAGTTATGTGACATAGTCGCACTTCAGAGGCAGCAAAATGACCATTTTGCTGCACTTGCTCTAACCCGGTGAGCAAGTCAGCCAAACCAAAATTGTAGAGCGGGTGGCACAACAGGTGCAACCTCTATCACAAGGGTCGTGAAAAGGTTTTCGAAAAATTGAAAAAGAAAGTTTTAGAAATTATTTTGTCTTTGAAAGTTATGTGACAAAACATAATAAGAGACATATCAACTATTGTATTTATCATATAATAACTTGGTAGAAGAAAGTTTCAAGAAGTCATACCTCATTTTGACACATAATTGATGTGACACCCTTGCATATAAAAATGGCGAGGAGTCAACACTTATAATAAAATGAAGAAAACTATTATAACATGCAACAATGATAAAATAACATAAAAGCATGATGAAACGAGGTTGAACGGATATGCAGCCATGTGCAACATGCACTGGACAAACATAACCGTCACACTATACTCACTTTGACATTTGAAGTTTAGATTTTAAAATTATAAACACAAAATTATAGATTTCATTAAACTAAATTTATAATTTACCTAATAATTTATTAAATAAAAACAACACATTATGAAAAATACTCAAATTATTTTATTTTATTCAACCATATTAGTGTCGGTGCAGCATTTCAGTGGGTCCCTTGTCCAGCCTGCAAATGCCAACCATCAATCTCCAATCTGACGGTCCAGATTCACAGCTCTCTCTGTCACTTCTTCCAGAGCTCAAAAATGGCTTAATCAATGGCGTCTACAAGCTGAAAGAGACGCCCGATCTAACTCCCTTTAACAACTCTCCGTTCTCATTATTCTTCTTTTACCCTCATTCGCAAGTTTCAGACAATAACCTTCCTCTCAGATCTGCTCAATTTCCGCCATTTGAGGTTAGTAGAAAGCTCATTCTCTTCTCATGGAATTCTGATCGAGTCTGCTTGAAATTCTTGTTTGTTCTTTCTGTTTTTGCAGTGGGAGAAGCAACAATGGCTGTGAATCGCTCTCTGCTGGTGATACTGGCGCTGGTTGTAATGGCGTCGGTAGTGAGTGGAGATGAACCCTCAATCAAGCCTAGGGTTAAGACTGTGAGAGGGAAGAAGCTCTGTGATAGAGGGTGGGAGTGCTCTTGGTCTACTTATTGTTGCAATTTGACCATTACCGATTATTTCCAGACCTATCAATTTGAGAATCTCTTCTCTAAGCGTAATTCCCCGGTGGCTCATGCCGTCGATTTCTGGGATTACCATTCATTCATTCTTGCTGCTGCCCAGTTCGAGCCGCTCGGATTTGGAACCACTGGGGATAAGAAGATGCAGATGAAAGAGATTGCTGCTTTCTTGGGCCATGTTGGATCTAAGACATCTTGTAAGTGAAAAAAAAACACTCTCTCTTTTGCTTTTTGTGGACTTGGGTTTTATGTAAATGGTTGCTGCTGTATGAAAATTTGTTAATTCAATTGATTGTTGATTGCTGATTGTTGATTTTGAGCGAAATGCTGGTTTTAGGTGGTGATGGAGTGATTACAGGAGGGCCACTTGCTTGGGGGCTCTGTTTCAACAGGGAGATGAGTCCAAGCCATGGTTATTGTGATGACTACTACAAGCTTACTTATCCTTGTGCTCCTGGTGCTGATTATTATGGCCGTGGTGCTTTGCCCATTTACTGGTTTGAATTTTTCCATCTTCATTTGCTTTTTTGGTGATTTTTTTTTTGTATATGTGGTTTATATCTGTGTTCCTTGTTAATGCTCGAATAGGTATTCACAATGTTTTTTTAGTTCAACATCGTGTGGGGTTAAGGATTTGAATCTGCACCCTTTTAGTTGAGGGTTGAGGTTGAGTTATTCACTGGTTCGCTAAAAGAAGTTGCAACCTTCTTTCACTTAGTCCTCATTATTTTGTAAACCGACTGGTATACGTTTCAAATTTAACGAGTCGAGCTGGAAATAATAGTGCTAATTCCACTTTTGTAGGTTTAGATTAGGAACCGATTTGGTAAGTTGTTGGTCTTGGGACGTATGAACATTGTTTAGAATCTTTACCTCGTGGTGTGGCACCTTAATTTGAAGTTTGATGGAAATGGATTCTAAATATCGAATCTTCAATATGGGATCGCCATATCAACGAAAATTTGATTGAGTTTGTTATTGTTGTTTGCGGCCGTAGGAATTACAACTATGGTATGATTGGAGATTTTTTGAAGTTAGATCTGTTGCATCATCCTGAATATGTGGAGCAAAATGCTACCATTGCATTCCAAACTGCTATATGGAGATGGATGAATTCAGTGAAGAAGTCACAGCCCTCTGCCCATGATATCTTTGTTGGCAATTGGAAGCCCACCAAGAATGACACCTTGTCTAAAAGATTTCCTGGTTTTGGGGCAACCATGAATATTCTCTATGGAGATTCCGTATGTGGAAATGGTGATATCGACTCCATGAACAACATTATTTCTCATTACCTATACTACCTAGACCTGATGGGTCTCGACCGTGAGCAGGCTGGGATTCACGAAACACTTACATGTGCGGAGCAGGTTCCATTTAATCCATCTACTGCTACCCCGACTTCAGCTTCTTGAGATTCATCCATCGCAATGATTTGTAAGCATCCAGAACTACCACTAGTCCAAGTAAGAACCAAGACATCCTTATACAATTATTTTAAGTGTGCAGTAAATTAGCCGAACATTTAGTATGCTTGGATTGAATAATCTGTATTCTTTCTCTTTTTTGTCATATTTATACTCCTAGAATTCTCATGTTTCTGAGATTTTCATGAATTGCTTGGTATGTAAAATATCTGTATTACTGTGATCGAATTGGTTTCTTGGTCGTAAATTTGTGTTGCCGACATGGTCCTCTTTGTCTTGATGGCAATGCATATCTGCCTATGTCTTTCAATTTCTATTTTCAACTTTTTCTTTGATCTTCCTCTCTTGTTCCCTGTTTGGTGGTTGTGGGGTCGACCTATTTCTTGAGGTGTCAAGAATAATGTTGATATTTCAAATGTGTAGAAATGTCAAGATATAAGTTAAAAGATGTTGATAATTAATATACATGTTTCATCAACATTATCGTCCTAGGGAAAGGCATATAAACACATGCCGAGGCTTTTCTCTGTAATACGTATGTCATCCTTGTCTCCCAGGACGAACTTGTTGGTAAAAACTTGTGGTCTTAAAGTATGCTCGCTTCAAGGTTTCACGCTAAAAAGTCATAAGTAAATTTAATTGTAAAATATTGTGTTGTCTCTTGAGTTCGGTCTCTGAATGGGATCAGATACTCTTGGATATAGCAGGGTGAAGTTTGGCGGACTCCACATTTTTTTTTGTCTGTCTTTGCCTTTTTTGGTTGCTGTGGGGCTTGGTTTCTGGAGTTGCCTTAAACCCCCTGTCGGCAGACTGCATAAGTTAAAAAGTTCAGTCAGCATGGGATTTGAATTTTTTTTTTTTTTTTTTTTTTTTTTAATGCTTTGGAAAAGAAGAAAAAAAAAGAAAAAGAGGAGACCTATTAGGGGCACTTTTGCAAGTGATTTTGCAATTCACTAAAGCATAATTCAGTTGGATTTAGAGAGGTTTTGAATGGTTTCAAATTACAATTTCGAACTGATGTTTGGTTTGTTGCATTGGCTTGGGAGCTTGAACCGAAATAATCTATCGCAACACGATGAATCGAACAGGATCTTACGACTAAACCTAATTCACGCTCGAACTTGCATGTTCTTGCGTAAAATCATGTATAACTCTTTCAAGCTGATTACTGTTCTTTATTTTATTTGTAGTTGTTTAAAAGGTTGGTTTTTTTTTTTTTTTTTTTAATTTGATGACATTTGAGATAGAGAATTTGGATTTATGATTTGTTAGTGTTATTGATTCAAATATGATGTCTGATAAGCTTATTTAAATTGTTGTTGGCTAGTTGAATTTTCTTTTAATTATTAGATTTATGTAAAATGAGATCATCAAGGATAAGGAACTTTTTAAGGGAAATTATTATTGTCAATGTTTTAATCAACAATAATTGGAAATTATAAATTTCAACTCATGATTTTATGGCCATGAGCACACATGTTAATTTTGTATGGGTTGCCAAATGATCATTTTTTACTGAATATTATGATAGTGACGTGGAAATTAAAATATATTATTTGCTATTTTAATATTTTGTATTAAATAACTTAGTCCTCTCTCAAGATTAACTAGCAAGGAGAAGAGTGGTTTTTCTATTTTTTTAAATGCTAGGATTTTTTTTTTTTTTTTACTTTTTTTTTTTGATGTGGAACAATCTTATGTCTCTTTTAAGTTCATCAAATTTTGAATCGAATTTCAAATTTTAATATAACGAGAATATTTGAGCAGACGAGAAAAATCAAGGTTGACACTAAAAGCGTGTGAGAAATTGTAAATATGGTTATATTTCCAATATTTATATAAATAAAAATTCAAAAAAACTAAAATTGAAACATATTTGCTAAATTTTTCCCTTTATGACCAATTTTCTTACATTCTACAACAATCTATATACAAATATGAATAAAATTATTTTTAAAATTATTAATAAATAGTTTTTTTTTTCTTAATTACAACAATTGGAGGTAGATAATTCGAATATGTGAACTCATCGGTTGTACAAAATTTTTGAATTAATGTTCTTTTGACAATTATAAATAGAGTTGATTCTGAGTCTATTCAAATTAATTTTAGGTAATTACAAAAAAAAAAAAAAAACAATTTAGGTACATGAACTATCACCGTCTAACTACTATTACAAATTTCATTTATTTAAAACATTTAGAGTTGGCAGCACAAGGATTATTTATTTTTAATCAATTCATGTAATTGAAAGTAGGTTCATATTGGCCTTGACTATTCATAAGAGAAAATTATTCCCATGTACCAATATTGTTTGGTACTCACTCACAGTTTGGTAAGAGGTCACCAAACTAAGGACTATTTCAACTTAAACATGTTTAATTGTGAAGTTCGTACAACTAAATCACCAAAAAATAAAGATGCACATTTTTTGTATATGTTATAACATTTATTTTTTTATGAGTCTTCCATCTTGACGATTCCTCTCATTCGTATGAAGTTTTCAGTTCATTTATGTAATCCTTATAAACTTTGGGTGTCACTGTGTTCATAAAATGTATGTAAGTGAGGACAAAACCTACTCAAAATATTAGTGTTGGTTGGCGAGGACGGTTTGAATTGCATAAAGAGAAAATGACTGATTAATCAAACCCTGGAATTTCATGATCCTCTATTTCCTTCGTTATAGTTGCCTTGTATCCACAATGGTGTTTTATGCGTTTCTTTTCGGGTTAAAGCTTTGAAGCAGAGAATAACAACAATGAAAGAGAAGGAAATGTCTTACAACTCTGTGAAGATGATAAAATAAACGTATATAAATGATTTAGACGCTTTTTGAAACAATTTTTATATTTTTTGAGTTATACAATAATTGAAATGGAAGAGACTTAAATTATGACATTCGATCATTAGGGTTCACACTAATGGTTAGAGCTTCAAATAATCCTCCAATAGGAGTATTTTTCTTTTATATATATATATATATATATATATATATATTTATTTATTTATTTAATTTAGCGAATTTAAAATAAAACACATAACATTATCAATTGACTTTGACCAAGTCCCCGCACCGTCGAGCCAAAATTTCCGAACGTTGTCACTTTGCAAGAGACGAAGCTTTCAAGAGACGCAGTATTTCTCTGCAAGAAAGAAAAAGGAACTCTTCGCCACTTCTTCTCTCACTCGCACTATTTTCTTCAAGCTCACCATGGAATTGGATCCAGATGAGGTTTTCAGAGACGACGATGACGATCCTGAAAATCCACTCTTCCAGGTAAATACAAATGCAGAACGATTTTACATGCATTCTCTACATGTATTTCTTCTTTCAACTCCATTTATTAAGTTCCGATCGACTTTTCTCTTCTTAATCTGGATTACAGGAACGAGAATCGACTAAAGAACTGGCGGTTTTCTTGGTGGATGCTTCCCCTAAAATGTTCAGTACCACTTGCCCTTCTGTGAGTTTTTCCCATTATTCTTGTTCCTCCTGCTGCTTTCCGTTTTTATTTTTCTTCAAATTTCTATCCTCGATTTGATTGTGATTATGTAATGGCCTCTCAAGCTTGTTCGGATATTATTATGACTTTTGTTTGTTTTTTAGCTTGGAGTTGACGCTATGTGTAAGTGTATTTTGGCGAAAAACACTTGATGTCGTGATATATGGTAGTGATGGTTTAAGCCTCTATTCTCTTCTCTAAAAGAAGTAGGGTTGTATTTTATGCGAGAGCTGATGTTTGGAAAGAGAGGAAAATAAAGAACTTTGTTGCTCGATCGTTTCTTACCAATTTCTCAACTTTTCCGGAGAAAATTTCTCATTACATCATTCGCGGTTAATGAATATTGTCCTCCGTGGCGCATGTGAAAAAGCTTTTTGATATTTTTTCATTTTGGATTGTTATAATTCTCTGGTTTGTTACTTGGTCTAAAGTTTCAAGAATATTATAATAGAAGGCCAACAAAATTTATGACGTTCCAAGTGATTATACGTAGTAAAATTTGTTTTTATGCTTAGAATATATTGGGTTTCGGTTGAGAGTTTGTTAATGATATTATTAGGACATTTTGAAGGTATGCTTGTCATTAGAAACGATGGACATTGAAGAATGATGATAAAAATTGTGAGTTAGGGGGTTTGGGGTATGCAGAGTTTGAATAGTAATTTTTTGGGAGAGTTCATATCTCAAACTGTTTGGCATAGTATAATTTATCTCAGTAACCTCGATACTATTTGGTTTTTCTGCTATTTTCTATTCATATTTCTAGCTCTTGTTGGTCTCTTGCTCCCTGCTTGAAGAGCTTCATGGTTGATTTATTTATCTTTTTATCAAGTATGTGCTGAATACTTCTTTTTTGACTTCCAGGAAGATCAAAAACAGGAAACTCATTTTCAAGTTGCTTTGAGCTGTATTTCACAATCGTTGAAGACACAAATCATTAACAGAAGTTATGATGAAGTTGCCATATGCTTTTTTAACACAGTATGCTGTTGGCTTAGTAAAACTTGACTTTCTTACTTAGATTTCCTTTATGAATTCAAGAGTATTTTACATGTTGGATGTCGACCTTGGTAAGTTAATTCAACATGAAGAGATTAAAGATGCAATATGTCCTGCATCTGTTGTTCTTGAATGTAATCTTGTTTATATCAATTGTATTTTTCTATTTATGGAATGCCACAAATTTTATCATTATCGTTGTTGTTATTTGTTTGTTTGTTTTTTAATGATTCTTCCCCTCCTGATTTAAATTACTTTCAGAGGGAAAAGAAGAATTTGCAGGATTTAAATGGCATCTTTGTGTTTAATGTCTCTGATCGAGAAGATCTTGATCGACCGACGGCAAGGCTTCTGAAAACTATTGATGGCATCCAGGGTAACTACACAACTTACTTGTGATGTTGAGATGTCTAGTTGATGTAGTGAGTGTGATAGGATAGGAGATTACTCTGTAACTTTTGTTAATATTTAATTGTCAATACGTTTGTGTGCTTTTCAATAGTTGTTGGATTAGTTATGCTGTTATTTTGTTGTGTTTTTGTCAGTCGATATCATCTATATTTACAGAGATAAGATCTTATGTTTCTAACTTTTTGTGCTAATGAATAACTTCTCTGTAATTCTATGGGTTAGTTTCATGTGGGGGTGTCCTACTTAGGTCAACCATATAAACATATGGATTGCTAAAATATTATTGAAGCTCAGATTGGGTCGTTTGATGTCTACGCATCGACAATGATATCAAAGATGCACTATTAAAATTTAAATATATTTTATCATAGTCTTCAATAAAAGTATATCTGATTCTCTGTTGCAATTATTAATATTTTTGCAGAAGTATTTATGAAAGAGATCGGAAGTCAGTATGGTATTGTTTCAGGTTCACGTGAGAATTCTCTTTACAATGCTATATGGGTAGCACAAGCACTGTTGCGGAAAGGGTAGTACATTGTTATCGTAATTGAAATTTCAGTTATTCTTTGTATTCTCTTACTAATCTAGAAAGTAAGATTGGTGAAATCTCAATCCCTACCTCTTCGTCCATTCATCATAGAAAAAAAAGAGAAAAGCTATCTTGATTAATGTTTTCATAAACAATCTGTTTCAGATCTGCAAAGACAGTTGATAAGCGTATCCTTTTGTTCACAAATGAAGATGATCCTTTTGGAAGTATTAAAGGTGCTACAAAGTTTGATTTGATAAGGACTACATTACAGAGGGCTAAGGTAGGTGCATTTGCTAAATATTTGATGTTTTGTGGGTTTTGGTTGTGGAAGTAGGCTTGCTGAGACTTATCATCTCTTCTTTTCCAGGATGCTCAAGATCTCGGCATCTCAATTGAACTTTTCCCACTGAGCTGCCCTAATGAGCTGTTTAACGTGTCTCTTTTCTATGCTGTATGTGTATCTCTACAGTTGATGTTATCACTTATCAGTATGTAAATGATATTATGTTCATTTTACGAACTGGATGGATATTTTGGATTCTAGGATTTGATTGGATTAGAAGGGGGTGAACTTGCTCAGTTTATTCCGTCTGCTGGAAATAGGTATTTTTCACGGTATTTTTGTAAATAATAATGTTATTGTGATAAGTACATCATGGTAAAGAAAATGCTCTTTATTTTTAAAATACAGCAAATGCAAAATGGGAAATTATCTTGTCCCCATTGATGCTATTGCTAGTTCGTAATAGGAATATTACCATTTCTTTTTTATCTTTCAGTTTCATAAAATTGGATGAGTATTTTTCAATGACGAGAATACATGTAGAGAGCCTCATGATGTCATGAGAGGATGAGATGCCTCTAGAACTTTGGATAGGTTTTAGTTATTTGTATTTTTAGTTATTTTTATTTTTTGCCTTTGGTTTGAATTATTGCCTTTTTGTTCGGAATCAACCATTTGTTCCTCGGCTTCGGTGATGGTCGATTGTCGAACGCCATGTGTGTGCGGTGAAAATTGTGAGAACATTTGGATTGAAGCTTCTTAATTGACGTTGGTGAGAGGACTCTAGATTGACTATGAGTTTATCGACAACCTCCTTTTTAACCGATGCTGATCGGCATTAGAACACACTTATTGGCGCGAAGCTGATCCTTGTGAGGTTGATGCCACGAAGTGTTGCCAAGATATTCATCAAAGATTCAAATACACTTCGTCAATTGGACCAAAAAAGCTTATTCTTACAAAAAAGCTTATTCTTACAAATACCAAGAATCTTCGGTATCAGTAAGATGAACATTAGATAGTAAATCTGACAAGCCTGCGCATTCATTAGTTTCCAAATCAGTCAGATTACGGCGAGGACGAAGGTTTCAAGAATCTGAGTATCCATTCCAAACATCGGCCACCGAAACACCTTGCCGTGTTGTTAATCTGTAGAGACACGGAAATTTTTGGGAAAGAGTATCATCTGTCACCCAAGCATCCTTCCAAAACAGAGTATTAATTCCATTACCAATGCACTTTCTTGCTCCATCATTTAGGATATGAGAACAAATACAGATAGCCTTCCATGGTGACTTATACGAAGGAAGTCAGGTAATAGGTGGCCAACAATCAGCAACAGTACTACCATAATATTTAGCAACTATGATCTTATGCCACAGAGATGAAACCTCGTGTGCAAAACGTCAAGTCCACTTAGCCAGAAGTGCGTTACTTCGTCGTTCAAAATTTTCAATCCCAAGACCTCCCAATAGTTTTAGAGCATCCTTACTTCTCTTTGCATTTGTCCTCTTCAAGAATTTTCTTTAAAAAATCATGATAGAGCATCCTCCAAACCTCTAGTTACAAAAATCTATGTTTTTTTATTTTTTGTAAGCCAACAGGTTCATCAGTATGCTGGAAATCTTTGATTTATTAATACAAAAAACACTATATTCATTTCTTTTCAATACAGCAAAACTAATCATAATTATTGGTCTGATTTTGCTAAAAACCATTCATCTAATTATTGATTTACTCTCGCATCATGTAATTAATTCAGAAATGATGGTTTGTAGTGGCAAAATGCATAATATATACCTTTGTAATGTGCTTGTTATGCTAGTTGGACCCGAAATAATTATTTTTTTCCTGAATTTTCCAATCGATGAAACTGGTGGTTTGTGTATTTACTCTTTTGGTACATGTGGAAAACTGTATTCGATATTCTTTGTGCTGTGAGATTAATATGGACGCCTCATATGAATATATGATGTACTTTCTCTCTTTTGTAGATTTCACATCTTTAATTCTCTCATTTGTCTCTCCTGCATATTTTCTAACCATCCATAAATTCCAGATTAGAAGATATGAAGGATCAATTAAAGAAACGAATGTTCAAGAAGCGTAAAGTTAGAAGACTCAAATTCTCTATCACCAATAAATTGTCCATTGATGTCAATAGTTATGCTTTGATTCGTCCTACCCTTCCTGGTACCAATACTCCAATATACTTTAGTTGCTTGTTATAATCATTTGCTTGTGCTTGTTTGTGGCTTTAATACTGAGGGTTGCTTTCTTTGTCTTGATTTGTAGGAGCAATCACTTGGCTCGATTCCATCACAAATCATCCATTGAAGGTAACTTCTTCTTGTTGTTTGCTTGTTTTGTTTTGTTTTTTGTTTAAAAAAAAAATTGTGAGCGTCTTTGCCAGCTTTAATGAACCTTGAGTCTTGACTGATGTAACCCTTCTTCTTAATCTTTCTAATTTGGTTTCTGTAAGGGTACCTTTTTGTATAAGAAACAATGTGTCTCTGTAAGGGTACTTAGTACTCTCTTCCTTTTTCACACTTTCTTTTATACAATAATACAATTATATTCAGGGGTCTAGGCTATTCTTGGACTTGATTTTGAAAAGATTTTGTATATAATATCTGCAACCTGGATGCCTGAAAGATCTTTTATAAAAAACACGGACTCTGATTTCTTAGAGTTGAATTATGTCTTTAAATACTTTTATTCAAAAACTTTCTTAGGAAAAAGAATTTGTTGTTGCCTCTATTGGAGATACTAGGTTCCAAAGCTACTCTTCTATAAGTGTTCGGCATTAGACTAAATAAAGGTGTAGCTGTTGAAAACTGTGACTTGCTGTGAAACTAATGCTATTCGTGCTATATTCTCTGACTACATCAATACAATTGCTTTTTAGTTATTTTTCTTGTCTAGCTTTTCTAATTCTAGTGACCCTTAGCACTAGTAATGAGTAAAATATTGTTCTTATTGGAATTATGCAGACAGAGAGGTCACTCATTTGTGCAGATACTGGTGCATTATTTTTGGAACCTTCAAAGCGATTTCAGCTTTATAAAAAGTAAGTCTTATAAACTTAACTTTTTTCTATAGAAAACATAACTTTCTTCTGGAAATTAATTTTTCATAGCCAATTATCTTTTCCCTTTGATTTTATTGAAATAAGAAATATCCAGGAGATATACAGTAAAATAAGGGCATTTTTTTCGTAGAGTAAAATAAGGAGACTACTCCCTAGTTGCACTGTATTTTCTGTTTGCATTTGCAAAAATAAGTGCATTTTCACATTTATTAGTGAGTATATATAATTATGTTTTTTTCCTCTATAGTAAATACTTAAAACTAGTGTAAAGAGGCAAAATCACGGACGTAAGGACGAAACCCAATAATTTCAAGAGTCAATCTTAAGCCTAAACATAACAATGTAAGCAGAAAGATCTAAGAGGCAAAGACATCACAGATTAAATACTTAAAGAATAGTCCACTAGATGACTCAATGTATCCTAATCCTTGAAAACCTTTTTGTTCAAAGAAATTTCGACGTCGTTTAGTCAAATTTTTGTATAATGACTAGAAATTTCTTGTATGAAGCAACCTGCAACTATTTATGAGCAACATGATCAAAACAACGAGAAGCTTTTGAAGAAATTGTCAATTACTGGCGAATTATATTGTATTGTATAATACTTTGTAGGGTTTGGAACTATGCAAATTAAGCCTCGACATATAATGTAACTGGAGATTATTTGTGCTTCTATTTCATGGCTAATATATTGTATACTACTGTGTGAATTTTAGTGAAAACATTTTGCTTATAATCTAGTCAGGTAATTAAATTCTCCGAGGAGGAGTTATCTGAGATCAAGAGAGTATCTGCTGGACATCTTCGGCTTCTAGGTTTCAAGCCATTGAGTTGCTTAAAAGATTATCACAATTTACGGCCATCAACATTTTTATATCCTAGTGAAGAGGTTACTTATATCATTTTTTCTCTTTTATTTGTTAAGCTCGTATTTGTTTTCTTAGAACTATTCAAAATTGTGTATAATTAGGTACTGCCTCAACATTCCTTCAATTTTTAGCTGTTTTGATGCTTCTCACATCTTTGTTTTTCTCTACGATGAATGCTGCTAGCCACTTTTTCAGATACCACTTACATGCATAAACTATGCGATGATACTGCTTAATATTGGGAAATACATGTGGTGGTTTTCAAGATCCTCAATATTTTGTCTTAACTAAATTGAAAGTAAATCTGCTCAAACGTACTATTTCAACACGAAAAAACCCTTATCAACCCTTTGACGGTCTTTATTGTAGGAAATGAGTGGTAGCACTTGCATCTTCATTGCCCTCCATAGGTCCATGATAAAGCTCAATCGGTTTGTAGAATCCTTACCTTATCTAATTAATCATCTCATAAACGTTAAAAAAAATCATCACGTTTTTCTTCATTGGTCCAAAAATCTTTATGTTTGAAACACACACACACACATATTGTTGCAGCAATTTTTTCCTTCCATAATTGTTATGGTTGATGGCTGTGAACGTACAAAAGGTTTGCAGTGTACCTACTATTAGTCCGATTTAGTATTTTAAAAAGCCTACTCAGGCGCATGGATAGGCGAGGAGCGGTTAATAAGGCACGCGTCTTTTGGCGCTTTTCTTGAAGTCCTAAGCCTAGATCCCTATACTAGGTGATTTGAAGCGCATGATAAGCATTTTAAGATATTGAAGTATCTTGAATCACATACGTATATTTTATATAGTATTCTTGATTAAAACTTTATTTTATATGAAATGAAGGTTAATAGAATTTTATGTATTTCATATATTATTCTTAGTTAAACTTTATTTCTTCCCATGAAAACAAAGGTTAATAGTTGAATCTTATGTGTGTTTTATTTATCATTCTTGGTTAAAACTTTATTTTTTTTCCTATGAAATTGTTTTGATTGTGCATATATTCACATGCACGCGCGCGCACGTGTGTGTATATATTCTTTATGTTTTTTTTATATAGTGCACCTTGAGTAAAAAAAGTCTGCGCCTTTTGGCGCACCTTGCGCCTTATGCTCAAGAGGGCAATTGCGCCTTGGGTTTTTTTGGGGCTTAAGTGCAAAGCACAAAGAAAAGTGAGGGATTTTTTTGTTTGAGACACAAAAGAAAAATATTAGCGATTTCTTCGATATAAAAATGATATAAAAAGAAGATAAAATTATGAATACTAAGGTACTGAAAATGAATTTAGTGTGCGGAGAAATGAGTAAAAAAACTAAAGTTCACAAGAGCTTTTAGTTGAAATGAATATTCAATACCCATTTTACAATTGATTAATGGGCTGTTTTTTAGATCTTGCAACTGATGTGGTTCTTATGCAATGATCATTTGTTTCTATTACCCAGTTTTGCACTTGCTTTTTTGGGTAACGCATCTCGCCCACAACTAGTTGCTCTTGTGGCCCAAGTAAGATGATTCTTCTGCCTTATAAATTTCTATAATCAGGCATGCATCATATTAGCTGCTGGTCTTTATTATCATTCTATAAAAACTTCGTCAATAAAAACATTGGATTACCGGAGAATAGTTGTGATATTATTGATTAATGTTAAAACGCCAATAACCCAAAAATTTAAAAGCTGATGGGTTGAGGGTAAATTTTATTATATCGACTAACACTATCTTCACTTGTGGCTTTGTAAATTTGAGAAATACTCTACTAGTGGAATTCAATTTTAATTGGGGAGAAAATGACTCGACAAGGGGTTCAACACATGACCTGCTCTAATACTATTTTGAGTCATATTAAATTAACAATCAACCTAAAAACTTAAACTATTAACTTTGTGATGTTACAAGCAATGACTAGCATCATCACGAGTACAAGCAATTCCTTCATTTTACATTATGGGATCTTGCTAAACTCTCTAAAAAAATAAAACCTAACCTAAAAAACTTGCCACTCCCCTTTTGGCGCTCCTCTCCAGAGGATATCTGACTCAACCATCCCTCTTACGATGGTGCATCTTTTTTCATCTTTCCTCCAAACTTCCTTTGGGAATTTGAGAAAATGTCTTGAAGCTTAGGAATACAATTTGTATTATTGCATTTGAAACTTTCAGCTTTCATTCTACTTCTTTGAGTTTTAGGTATTATCGTGCTCTAACTTATTTTAATGCACATGTCTTATTGGAATTTCAAAGGATGAGATCCTTTCTGCTGGGGGACAGGTTGAGCCACCAGGAATGAGCATGGTATATTTGCCTTATGCTGATGATATCCGACATGTTGAGGAGGCAAGGAAAATGTTTTAATTGGTCGAAGTAGTTTTCTTAAAGTTGCTTCTAATTAATAGTGTTATGTGCTGCAGCTTCATCCGGATCCTAATGTTGCACCTAGAGCGACTGATGATCAAGTGAAAAAGGCCGCTGCTTTAATGAAACGCATTGACTTGAAAGATTTCTCAGTTTGCCAGTTCGCTAATCCTGGTATGGTTACAGATTTGTCATTTTGACTATATTGCATCTGTATATGACGTGAAATTATTGCTAGCAATTCCTTTAAAATAAACAAGTGGTTGCTTTTGTTTTTTACCATGGAAAACATTGGTTTAACTTTGGTGTGGTTTCACAGTGAGCTACACTATAATAATAAGCCTGCAACAAAGTATAATAATTGAAAGCGTTCAACTAACAACCCTCAAACTGGTGGAAAACATGCTCCATTTCCATATTGGCTATATCTTGGGCTCATACTATATATCTCTTTCAAAAGTCATAGCTTTCATACTTTAGTCTCATTGTCAATGCTTTTTGTGTATTTTGATAAGATATTTTGTAACTTTCGTTCATCAATGAAAGTTTTGTTTCCTTTAAAACATTGCTCCATTTCTGTTTAAGTATTCAAAGAAGAGAGTTTTACTCAAAAAAGATTGACTAGGATGCAGTGGTGGTGGAAAAATGAACGGTTGCAATCAAAGCTAAAATACGTTTTTTTATAGGAAACCGAAACATTTTCATTGATAAGATGAAAGTGTTACACAGGTGAGGGCAGGTTGGCTCTTTTTTTTTAAGAATATGTTACTGCAGCTTGAACATCAATGTTATAATACTAATAAGGATCCTAAATGAATATCATTTTTCCACCCTTTAAATTCTAAATGCTAGTGGCTTGAAGACATCACAAGTTTGATCCCAGGCTTAGTGAAGCTGTGTTTTGATGTTTGTTTTACATTGCGAGACGTCTTTGATTAAACTGGAAGACAACTTTCCAGGCTTGCAGAGACATTATGCAGTACTGCAGGCTTTGGCCTTGGAAGAAGATGACATGCCAGAGATTATTGACGAAACAATCCCCGACGAAGAAGGAATGTCTAAGTATGATTATGATGTAGCTTTGTCTCCCTTTTTTTTTTAACTTCTGCGGATTAGTTTATGGTTTATTGTTTTTCTTAATCTATCTGCTTAGAAGGCACTCTGTTTCTGCATGTTTTGTCGTAGACCTGGAGTCGTGAAGGTGATAGAGGAATTCAAGCTATCGGTTTATGGGGAAAATTACGAAGAAGAGGAAGCAGGAAAAGGAAAAGGAGGCGAAGCCTTGAAAAAGAGGAAAGCAGCATCAGAAAGTGCTGCTCAGAAGTGCAAAGAATATGACTGGCCCGACCTTGCAGACAATGGAAAGGTAAAACAATTTCTCTTTCTTCTCCCCATCTGTCTTTATATCTTCTTTGCAAGAAGGGATAGGAGTCCACAAATCTATTAAATAAACCATATATATTCACATCAAATGATATAAAACTACCCACCATATCGCTTTGGAGGTGTTTGGATGAATAATTGTGGAGTCATTATTTTGAGTGATTAGAAATGAAAGATTATTTTAAGTGGTTTTAAAGAAGTAATTTTAGTAATAACTCGTTGTATCAGATGTTTAAAGAGTGATTATAAAAGCTCATTTTTTATAGCTCTATAAATCACCCAAACAAACACCAGGATAAAGTTGGGTAAGGTGAATTCAGTTAAACTTGAACTTGTAGGGTTGTTTGGGTCTCCAACATCAAGTGGGAGAAGGGTTATGGATAATATCTTCTAGTTTGGGCCAACAATAATCACTATTCATTCCGATCCCTTTTAACCATTATCGTACTATCCAATAACCATTATCGTATTGTCCAATAATCTATCCTCACTCAAACCTTCCCCACTTACATAGTTACGTCTACATCTCAAACATAGATTATAGCCTCCTAACTAGTGTTTTTAAGCCGCAAGGTGGACAAAGACATGACACTTCGGAGCCTGAAATGTATTCAGTTATAATTTTTTATGTACACAAAACATGCATTAATCTCTTTTAATATACAACATTTAACATAGTCAACACTTTGTGCGTTTTAATATGCTGTTCCCTACCATTATCTACACTTACAAGTACAAACAACGATTAATTTTTTACTATTATTTGAAACTTATAAAATGATTACTTTATTACCTTGAGCCTGAAGTTTTTTTTAATACGAGGAGCGCCTTTTTGTGCGTTTTAAAATGCTGCTCCTAATCATTATCTACACTTCAAATACAAACAATGACTACTTTCTTACTATTATTTGAAACACAGAAATGACTATCTACCAATAACGATTACCATCTCCTCGCTCCAAATGCTTCGTAGTTATATACTTCGGTTGAAATCTTGGTAGAATACCTGTATGATTGTGACTATTCCATAATACGAAGGACTACATATATATACACACACACACACACACACATATTCAGGCTTGATAATTTGGGTATAATATATGTGGTGCTTTCGTGTTTTTCAGTTGAAGGATTTGTCGGTTGTGGAGTTGAAGTATTATTTGACGGCTCACGATCTTCCCTTGTCTGGAAAGAAGGAGACTCTAATAAGCAGGATTCTATCACATTTGGGAAAGTAAGGAGTAGATGACAGTAGCTGACCTAGATTTGATAATCAACTTATCCCACTATTTAATGAATATGATTCTGTAGAAGGATGAAGCTTAGTTATTTACCTAACTCAACATAATCTAATGCTCTTTTCATAACTAAGTGGTAATTAACATGTATTTTGATATTGAATTAACAAAAACAACTTTTTAAGGAGATGTCTAATAACCCCTCCACAATCTAATTTTAGAATTTATTTTCATCTTTCTTTTTTTTTACTCAACTAACATTGGAGTGAATTCTTTAAGTAATATTGCCATAATCTAGTTATTAGGTTATTCCAATATTCTATTGAAAGTTATGTTCTTGTTAGCTAAGCTTTCTTTTGTGCTATTAAAATTGCATTAGGAAAATAATAGTGTTCATCTTTTTCACAAGCCTTTCTTATAGATTAAATCTGAATTTTTTGGAACCTCTTTCATACCTATCATGCTAAAAAACCTTATATATACATTGTTAGACATTGGTAGCCAAGCATTTTTCACCAAGTATGACCATGGTTTAAGACATTGATCTTTGGGTGTGTTTGACCACCGAAAATGGAGGAAGAGAATGAAAACGAGAATGATTCTCAATGTTTGAACCATTGGAAATTATTCTTTTTATAATCACGTTTTTCTAAAATCAATTTTCTATTCTTTTCGTAACAATTTTTTTTCTACCAATAACTATTTTTCAATCATATCATAACGATTATTTTATTTCTTTCATTATCATTCATTTCATCCCAAACACAATTAATTATTTTCTCCATAATCATTCTTTTCATCCCAATGCAAACAATCATTTTCTCATAATCATTCTCTTTCTTATTCTTCTCCTAATATTCATTCCTCTCATAACCATTCTCATTTTCTTTCTCCAAACACACACTTAACATCATCCACTTTGCGGTTTATAATTAGCGACTAAAATTATTGACTCATTTCATTTTTCGTTTCTGGTTCCTTAAATAAATTGATGCAAAGTGAATATCAATTACCTTTCTTCTTCCTCGGATGTTCTTAAAGTCGAGTTTATCAGTAACTTGAGAAAATTAATAGACTAGTAAAATAAGATATAAATGGAGACATGCCTTGAAATTTACATTGTGAAACTGAATTGTGACATCTACCAATTTCTTCATGCATTCATAAACTTATTTTGGAATTTCAAACTACAAGTTTATAGCCAAATACTTCCTTTGATTTTGCTGTTCTATGTTTTCCATCTTCACATTGTCTACTATTTGATGAATCTTTCTGCACAAGTTATTGTTATGCTCGTCGATGTATTCAAATATCACTTCGAGATGCCTTTTATACGTTGCCGATCGCCTTTTCTCAGACGCAAGCTACTGAGATAGTTTGCATTTATTATCGTGTCTATTCTGCAATGCAAGAATGGTAAAAATCGAGCTCAAGATTAAAAAGTGTTTACACTGAAATATGCATTTGCAGTTACAATAAGACTTACAAAAGTACACATAGTAGGCTCAAGGAAAACAAAGTCCTTTTATTGAGATGATTAATAGTTCCCTTTACAAGCAGCTTAATCCAACATCAACCTTACTAAAAAAAATAGTCTCTTATCTAAAGAAACTACAATTCTTCCTGTGAGAGTTGTCTCATAGAGCTATATCTAAGAACCAATCCCCTAAACTAGTGCATTCTTTGCAAAAGTTAATCATCAACTCAGTCTTTCTTTTTCTTTCTTTTTTTATCCTTGGCTTTTTTTTTTCTTTTTTTTTTTATATAAACGTAAGTGTTCGAGGTAATTTATTCTTACTTTACCGCAAGATTAATTGCTTGATCTTATAACATTTGATTGTCAAATAATAAATCGTGACTTAAACTACTTGCTCTAGATAACTTGACAGAAAACCAGAAAAAGTGGTTATCTTCCAAATTCTAGATTGATAGGCTTGACCTGCTCTTAGCAAGCTCAATTAACATTTTTCTAAAATAAAAAAATTCGGTGCAAAGACTTCAGCTTTTTACCAACCAATTATAAATCAAATTTATTAGGACATGTTTGGGGAGGTGAAAAATGATGGGAAGGGAAGAGATCCCTTCCCACTGTTTGGCTCACCAAATTACGTCACGTTTTTCTTTCTTTTATCACTATTCTTCCTATAACTCTTTTAAAAAAATTGCATCCAATCAAATTATCGTAATACTACTCGTTTTAAAAAAATTGAGAGTCATATATACATTTTCAAGATCAAATTCATAATGCTGGTGTTGTACTAAATTATCATTTATCCATGAAACCATTGTATCTCGAACCTTTTCGGTTAACCTCTCAATCTATTCACTCATTTGTAAACCATCAAAAGAGCTATTGTATGCGACATATTTACTAAAATTATGATTTACACGAGTAATTGATTTCGATCTCTATATAAATAGCTACATCTAAATAAATTATTATTAAAAATAGAATTTTTAATAATTCAAAATAACGTATCATTTATATTGACTTTATAATTCCACTTCCAAACAAAATCCAAAATAAAAAACATTACAAAAATGTCAAATGAAAATAGGAAAAAAAAAACACAGTTCAAATTGAGATTGGAAATTAATCGGTGAAGAATTTAAAACAAAAAACTTAATGAAAAATTCAGTGCGCAATGGTCGGGTTTAGGATGGATCAGATGGGGGTTCGGCTTTGAACGAATAATTGGGCATAAAAGTCAATGATTTTAGATGGATGGATCAGATTTCGACACGTTGTAGGCTTTGATAAACCTCATCAACTGTTTGAAATACTTCTGATTCTTCTTCTATACCCCAAATTCAGTTTCAGGTTACTTCTTTCTCTAGCTTTCTTCTCCCTTAAG
>JBBMEG010000022.1:11921366-11955897 GCA_037832605.1 Cyclanthera cordifolia
ATAATAATAAAATGTAAATAAATTTTAAATATATTATTTTGTAAATAAGGAAAAAAAGTATTTAATAAAATAAGAAAAGAAACTTTGAAATGTTTTTTTTTTTTAACTTGAAAATATTATTAATGAAAAATATTCAATTAAAAATATTATTTATTAATTATTTTACTTTTTATAAAAAAACAATCTATTTATTTTTTATAAAAAAACATCACATCAATCTCATCCATCTACTTTTATCCCACCTCAACTCACCACACCAAACACCATTTTCCTAACACTTCCCACCCCATCCCATCACCCAAACGCCGTTTTAATAACACTTCCCATCCCTTCCCATCTCATCCCATCCCTTCCCATCCCAACACGCCGTAGCCAAACGAACCCTTAGTAAAATATAAACAGCTTTTGGTTTTGGAACAAATTTTCTACTAATATTGAAACCAAATTACAACACAAAATCAAGATCAAATCTAGAAAATGCAAGATATAGAGAGCAAAAAACATTAGAACTTCCCCCAAATATTTATTCAATGTCAGTTTTAAATATATATAGTAAAAATGAATGGAGCATAATGAAAAAGGATGCGAATCCTTATCCTCTTACCACAACTTTGGCTATTATACAAAGACCACAGTCTGAAACTTTATCCTTTTATCAATATTTCAATTATTCATTCACGGACATCTCAATTATTAATTTTCCACTCTTTTTCTTCGTAAAGTCTCTTTCTCTCTCTCTCTCTATATATATATATACATCAAAAAACCCTTTCAAAATCTAAACAAAAATAAAGCAAGATAGAGCAATGAGGTTGGACGTGGCTTTGTCAATTATGGTGTTGATGGCTTTGATTGGTTTGAGTGATGCTCAAACCATATGCAACATGTCACCTGCTGGTTTGATGGCATGTAGGCCGTCCGTGACGCCTCCTAGCCCGCCACCGCCGAGTGTCGTGTGTTGCACCGCACTCTCGCACGCTGACTTGCACTGCTTTTGCACCTACCGGAATTCGGGAGCTCTTTCTTCCTTTGGCATTGACCCTGATCTTGCCATGATGCTGCCTCAGAAATGTAGACTTCATAACTCTCCAAATTGTTAGAAATTGCTTTCATGTTGTTTGTTTTAAGTGTGTTTTGATGTTATTATGTTTGATGGTTAGTTTTTTTTAGTAGGGAGGTGAATGAATTAGCTCAGACTTTTGGATGGTTAAATGATGTCTTTTTAATGTTGGAAATTTATTTACTTTTGGGTTTGTTACTTTTGTGTTGTTTTGAAGTTATATTTATAAATTATGTTGAGTTAAGTTGTGTTGTGTGGTATTAAAAGTTTAGTTTTTTGTTTCTATAATGAACTTTAATTTGCATTGAGATTTAGACCTTTCTTGTTTGAGATGCAATTCTCTTACAAAGTATTTGGATGTTAAATTGTAGAGTGATTATAGATGGGAGATTATAGTGAATGATTAGAAATTTGAGTATTAATAGTAGTTGGTTTGGATGTTATGATAATAAAAGAGAATGGAAATTGAAAGAGAAACAATATAGGTTAAGGCAGAAGATTTGAAACCTCAGAAAACGATAACAAAATCTGTGTTATAATCCTCCTGACTCCTATTACACAAAAAAGGGAAAAAAAATTAAAATAAAATAAAATGAAAATCAATACACCAACTTCTTACCGGGAGAAAAAAATGTATACCAAACAATAATGAATTTAGGTTATCAGACAAAAGAACATGCGAGAAACGCACATTTCAATTAGGTTTTCGACAAAATTGGCAGTAGTGTCGTTCCAATTAAGAGCATTTAAGTTTAGTGTATTGACATTAAATTCTTTTAACATTATTAGGAGTGTTTATTGATTGATCGGTGTCGATTTTTCGGTGAAAATTGAAACCAATCCAACTATATCAGTTTACTTGAAAATAGAACCAAATCGCCAGGTAGGTTAAGTAGATCGGCTTAGTTGATAAGTCAATCAGAACTTCATCATACAATTTTTTATTGATGTTTTGAGAATTAATTACAAAAATTAAAATATTAAATACTTTTTAGAAAAATACTTAAAATTAAGTTACATTTACAATAATTTAATAATAAATGTAATTGGTTATATGAAAAATATTAATATTATAAAAGAGAAAATTTTTGATAATCAACCAACCGAACCATCGACTTAACCAACTTCGACAAAAAAATGGTCAAATATATATTTTTAAACGACACTAACTGACTTATACTTGAAAATCGACTGACCACCCTTAATTCGGTCGGTTATATCGATTTTCAGAAAATGTGTGAATACTTCTAACTATTATAAGATTTGAAGAGAGTGTTTGTGTAATTGAAGTCCAGAAAATTTTGTGCATGAGAAGTTCTACATGTGTTTTTTTTTTTCGGTATTAAAATTTTTTCAGGCAAATTATTGTGTCCATTTTTTTTTATCCTTTTAACTTCTTCGTTATATTTCGGCTTTTTACAATTTCGATCGAGAAACCAAATGATTCAATTCAGAGTAATTCGATCAATCTTCTTACCCTTCACAATCTTAACCTTGTCGGGCGTCTCTTTCAGCCAGCTGTAGAACAAGTTACGACGGAGGAAGCGGTGAACGAGGATCGTCCAATTGGGGATTGATGGTTTGGAATTTCGAGGCTGGAGAAGGGATCCACTCAAAGATGCACCCACACTGAAATCATTTTTATTTTTAGTAATTAAAATCACAATGAATTTGATTGTATTTACATCTAAGATTATAATATTATTATTAAATTAAACTGAAATATTAGTTTCTACTTTAACTTCAATTTTTAGGAACATTACATTATATAAAAATATTTCATATGAAAATCTCAAACATTGGCATTGTCCCTTAGCCTTGAACTATACCAATTCAAATTTTGTACTTGAATATTTTTCGGAGTATTTTAAAACAGTTAACCATTCTAAAATTACTTTCAAGCCCTTGTTGATCTAAGCAGCTACGGGAAGGGAAGAACTATTCCCACTTTTTTTTTCTTTTTTCTGATATTTCCAGATATCAAAACCAACTATCTCGATAAGAAATTAATTCATAGATTGATGGTCGGATGAATTGTCATAATTTGCCAGAAATATCTCAGGTAAAAAAAAAAAAAAAAACCAAAAGGTATTATACAACTCAATTAACACATCAAAAGATGAGTAAAATTTAAAAATCAGCATTATTTTCGTCTATCTCGTTTGTCTAGCCCTCAGGTGAAAAACAAAAATAAATTGATGAATAAAATTTTGATACGGGGAGACAGATATATATGGCTTCTAACAACTGCAACAGCAGTTAGATTCTGCTCAAAATAATGTGCTCAACAATTGACTAAAGAAACTCAGAATTCAAACCCAAGGGGAAGAACTCCACTATGTTTCTGCCACAGTATGGAATCTGTCAATCTATTCTCCTACTGTCAGACCAAATCCAAATTTGTAGTCTTTCTTCCTGTGATCAATCTGCATTACATGTAACAGTTAACAACTACTATAGAATGTAATCCGAACCAAAATTTCAAAACAGAGGGATAAAAGTTTGAAAAAACATAGTTCTGCTTTGGAAACTAGGGGATGTTTGGATTGGGATGAGTATTTAAAATTAGTAATTCAAACCATGATTTATTATAAATATTTAGAAATAATGATTGCAATTAAAAACTTATTTGAAAGTAATTTTAAAAAGTATTTAAAATTAGTAATTAGATTAAGGATTTATTTTGAGTATTTAGGAGTAATGGTTAGTAGTCTAAAACTTGTTTCGATTAGTTTTTAAAAGTATTTAGAATGAAAAATTATTTTAAGTATTTTAAAAAAAAAATTACAGTCAAAAGCTTGGTTGAATGTACTTTTTAAGAGTATTTAAAATGAAGATTTATTTGAAGTATTTAGAAGTAATGATTACAATAAAAAACTTGTTTGGTTGTTATTTTTTAGGAGTATTTAGTCAATACTAATTCAAAATCTCATACCAAACATCTCCTAAGAACTCAAAAGTTTTTAAATGTGCGTTTGAGGCAAAGAAAATGAGAATGATTATGGGAGGAATGAGAATTAGGGAGAGAATGAGAAAGAGAATGATTATGGGGAGAATAATTAATTTTGTTTGTGGTTAAGGGAATGATTACGAAGAGAATGATTAATGTGTTTGAGATGAAAAAAATGATAATGAGAAAAATAAATAATGGGTATGATGCAAGTAAAAAATAGTTATGAATTTAATAAAAAGTTGTTACGAAAAGAATAGTTAGAAGGAGAATAAAATGGTAATTTTGAGTAAACGTGATTATGGAGGAAATGATTCTCAGTGGCCCAAACACCGGGAATCATTCTCCTTCCCATTCTCCTCTCCCTTAAGGATCTTGAATGTTAAGCCGCTGGAAGAAATATAACTGATAGATACCTCAGCGGAAAGAATGAAATTAACACCCATATTTAGCCTCTCTTCAAGGAAAGCAGCTACACAACCATTGGAATCAATCTTCCCTCTAAGACGGCACTGTATAACAACACAGTAGTTAAACATCTTCAGCGATATGAAATTTAATCAAAATCAAAAC
The DNA here is from genome assembly GCA_037832605.1 of Cyclanthera cordifolia. NCBI lineage: Eukaryota > Viridiplantae > Streptophyta > Magnoliopsida > Cucurbitales > Cucurbitaceae > Cyclanthera > Cyclanthera cordifolia. The sequence goes on from JBBMEG010000022.1 coordinate 11,925,950, forward strand.
TATTCGATGTTCAGTCATGTTCTGCTAGACAGATGAGAAGTTATCAAGATAAGTGTACATGGATTTGATGAGAAGCTACCTGTCGAAGAATGTAGTCATAGCCTAGACTGGATATTACATCTCTCGACATGTAGTTGTACGTGAAATCAGATGCCAATGAAACCTAAAATAAGGAATTAAAAAATTATATAAAATATAGTGAAGAATAAATAAATTACAAAGCTTGATAGCTCTACCTCGTTGTCCACCCTCTTCTTGTGCAGTGTTATTTTTTGAATCTTTTCTAGCTCGGTTGGAGGTTACATTACCCTTAGCAATATTCGGTTATTAATGAAATATTTATTTTCTTTGAAAAAAAAGTAGTGATAGTTATTCTTATTCATGACCGGAAATTGGAGTTTCGAGCTCCCTCTATATCCCTCTATACCCGGGCATCCACGCCTAGAACCAGAAGACAACATGTGATTCTACAATTAAGCTTATCTCGTGATAATAGAACCTGAGACCTACGAGGGAACATAAATTGGAAGTTTCAAGAATCAACCAACTAGTCTGCCCTTGGGAAGGGCAATGTTCATAGTTTTGAGTCGGCAGGTGCAGAAACAATTTATTTACCTTCTCGGACACTTTTTGAACGTAGCTAAGAGCCACCATACCGGTGCTGGCAACTTGTCCTGTGGCAACCTGCAGATTGGAAAGTTGAACCAAACTAATGAGATCATCAAAGTTAAAATCTTATCTCCTATAAAAAAAAGGTTAAAATCTAATCCTTGATCAAAATTTTCATTTACACAGCAATTCAAAAAAAAAAGAGCTGGCCACAATCAATAAGTACAGTTTCTTTTACGAAAAAACAAGATACTGTTATTTGCCAATAACAATCGCACAATTAATCTTGCATCAATTCACAGAATAAAGTAATCCACAATTTTAGTTATTTACATATACCCAATATGGAAATTAAGATATCATAAAGTAAGCCAAAATAGAAACTTCATTTGGCATTGCACATGGTAACAGTGTAGAAAATTAAACGAGTGATGACAGTTACTATTACTATACCATCTTATCCGTGTTGTATCTTGCAGCATAGCCAATACCAGACTTCCTATGCTGACCAGCCCAAAATACTTCACCGCCCAATGATAGATGGGGTGATACACTCTGCAAAAATCATTATAATCAGCATACTCTATACGTCAGTCACACAGCTGAGACGGGAATGGCTCACGAAAAAGTTAAATATGAGAAAAGCTGCTGTCAGTTGTTCGAATTGTCAAGCACTCTTATAGGCAATAATTTCTAGACTTTTGCTCTATAGCCACCTCAATTCCTAATTGAGGACAGTATACATTGAAAGTCTGGGGTCGGGGTCAAATTCCACTACCTCAAGGAATTTTAGCTAAATTCAACGTTTTTTGTTAATGAAACAAGAGAAATGAAAAACTACAACGAAATAGAAACCAAGTAAACAAATAAATCAAGATTTTAGCAAGAGTGCCAGGAGGAAAAGCAAAATCAGATCATAAATAAAGAGGCCTACAAAACCTGCATGTGTATAGTGAGCAAGTGTGAAATTGCCGCTGAATAAAATAGGATTGCCCCAGGTGAAGAAGGAAATGTGTCCTAGACTCCCAATCAAGTACAATCACTAGCAAAAGGGGAGAAAAGAAGTGTCGCAATCAAAATGTAATACAGTTGTAAAAAAACACACCCCCAAAAGGCAGAATACCAGAAGTCCAAACCAGAAACTATTAGGGGCTGTTTGGGCTGCCGGAATCTGCCCGAGAAGGGAAGGGTTGGGCGGATCATGGCGTTTGGGGTGCCGGGTTTACCCGACGCGCGTAACCCGGCGCATGCTTCTCTCTTTCTTTTTTCGAAATCAGTTTTTCATCCTCTTCCTCTTGTCTTCTCTCTCTCTCTCTCCTTTGTTTTCTCTTCTCTCTCGTTCTGTTTGCCTCTTTTTTTAGTACATTTCTTTTTTGTTCTAATTTTCTCATTCTCTCACCCTCTTTCATTTTCTTTTTTATTTTATTTTTTATTTTTTATTTTTCTCCCTTAACCCCCTCGCTCCAGATTTTTTCCCAATTTTATCTCTCTGCCTCGTTTTTTTTTTTTTCTTATTGATTTCTCTCTATTTCTCTTTCTTGTTTTTTTTAATTACACCTTTAAAAAATATTATTAAAAAAATGATAATATGAAAAATTAGATTTTCATCAATTATTTTTTAATTGGAATTTTAATAACCCTTATCCTTAATCAATTATCAAATAAAAAATTTGTTTTTTCTAATAACATGAAAAAACGATAACATAAAAATTGTTTTTTTAATAACCTTATGTTTAATCAATTATCAAATAAAAATTTATAATTGTTTCAAAAATCAAAATTTTGTTATATATTAAATTTAATTTATATTTTAAATAAAATTAAAAAAAGTTCAATTTTCTTGAGACTTATGTACCAAAAAAATAAATTTTCATCATGCATTTTCAATATTTAATTCAAAATAATTTTAAATTCTTATAAATAATAAATAAAATATAAATAAACTATGGAATTTTTTTAACACTTGAAAATACTATTTTATGAAACAAAAAAAATAAAAATATTCAATTACAAATATTATATCAAATTTTCAATTTTTTATAAAAAAAACAACCTCGGTTAGAATCACATCAACTAATTATTCTTTCTCATCTAAAACTAACATCACATCGCATCAACTTTTATCCCTTCCCAACCTTACACCCCAAAACACATACTTCATCAACACTTCCCATCACTTCCCTGCAGCTCAAACATACTTACTAAGATAACACTTTCCTTCCCTTTCCTTCCCTTCCCTTTCCTACCCTTCCTGGCATAGCCAAACGCGCCCTTACAAGGATTCAATCCCCAACGTAATAAAAGTTTATGTAAGGATTTACAAAGTTCTCCCAATACAAACTAAACTCCAAAACTTGTACAAAGCTATCAAGAATGCTTGAGCGACCATAAGAGTTCAAGATAACATCATAATTGGACCATTTCATATTGTACCTGAATGTAACTTGCTCCAAATAAGGCACCGTTTCCTAATTGAAGCTGGGTTCTGAAGTCTCTGCCCTGATACACATAGATCCAATTGACAAACACGGAGGTATTAATAAATTATTTTTACGCTACTGTGAAATAAGAATACGCAAGATCATAAATCCTTCAAGGCTACCTTGTAATCGAAGTTGACCATGCCATGTGACATGTGTGGCTCATTTGACAACTGAAATAAATAAGATTGATGATATCAGTAAACAAATTTCAAGGAGAAGAGAAATATGACATCCTCTGATGATGACATGATAGAATAGAAGAAACCATCAGATAACCTGTGCATTGGCCTTCAAGGTAAGATTGTCAGTTAAATCACCCTTCAGCCTAGCATTGAGCCTTCCATCGGTGAGAATCCTCCCAAAAAGCATCAACTACATAGCAGTTGCCAATGCATCATGTTGAAATTCAATATGATAATAAAACACAAAAACTAACATCAAGAGGACTAACCTTCGGGTCTATGAAGTTGGCACCGAACTCGTAAGTGGCAGTAGGGATTTTAATGGTGTCAGCCATTTGAGAAGGAATTTCCATTGGTCCCATAAACACGCTGATCAGTCATCGATGGTTGATAACGCATAGTTATCAGCTAAGTCAATTCACAATGTGACCAAGAAGACAAGACGAATAGATCAAAAATCCGAAGAAACTCGTTACATTAAAGCAAAACTACCTATGACTGAGAGAAAACTTTTGATTGAGTCCTTTGGTGAAATCAAATCGCATTCCTTCAAATAGTTCCGGCTTCAAAGACACTGTCAGAGCAAATCAAACTCAACTCAATCGCAAACGAAAACACACTCAACAGTTCAAGGGAACAGGAAATTACTGAAAGCTTCACGGTGAATCTCCTCGTATGGGATAGGACAAGGGAGATCCAGGTAATCAACTTTCTCATCCTCTATCTTCTTCGGTGGAATGGGAAGAGCGGTGGTCGGAGGAACAGCGCCCGCCATTTTGTAGTAAAGGAAATGTAAATTAAGCAAAACCGAACCGAACCGTGAACGCTCGCTAAATTTTCTTTACTGTTGCAAAAGAAATCAAAGTAAACAGTCTGTTCTTCACCAAAAAGGAAATTTAAAAAAAAAAACACACAAAAAGATTCGAATCATTGTTTAAGAGAAATGCGATTGAGAGAGAGAGAGGATAAATGACGATGCAAATGGCGACAGAATAGAGATGCTGAACTACCTGCAATGCGACGTAAATAGCGATGGAGCAAAAGGACGACGGCGCGAGACGGCGGCGATAAGCAATTGCGGAAATGGCGGCGGCTGTGAAAGAATGAAGAATTTTAAGAAGAGAGATGGAAAAGGGAGGAGAGGAAGAACGGGAAAAACGGTAGAGAGAGGGAGAATACTTCAGCTTCTGTTTTTAGGGTTTTAGAAAACAGGGCTGCTGATTAATAAAACTTTTTTTTTTTTAGATTAGGGTCTGAGTTTTGTTTAGCTTTCTTTTTTCTAAATTAAACAACATTTAATTGAATGGACTTATGCAAAAGAAAACCTTCGATGACATTTTTAAAACATAGTATTGGTAATCAACAAAATACAATCTATAAAAATTCAAATGAAAATGGTTAGTGGTACGATAATTTCAACATCAACGTTGTGGGTTTGATCCCGAAACAGTATTGTTCCCTCCCCTATTATTGTAATCTAAAAAAATAATAATAATAATAATTCAAACATCTGGTTCACTCAACGTATTAATTGATGTATGTTCTGGTAATTAATAAGCTATCAAATAAGTAACATTTTCATTATGTAATGGTTTTAGGTATATTCAAGTTGACAAAATTTGATTAGTATAGGTTTAAAATTCTCCTACCGTTTCTAATGAAATTTGACTTATCATTTGGTTCAATTTGATTATATCTTTCTTCTTCGATTTATAATAAAATTATGTGTAATTTACTAACTACAAAATTATAGGTTTGGAATCTCGTTCTAATTACAAATCTTGTTAGATCGAACAAAAAAAAACTTTCAATAATATTGAGAATTAAGTTTTTTTTTTAAGATAAAATAGGAAAAATTCTAACATACATCAATCGGTAATGATAATACATTGATGCAGTTAAACAATTGTGAATAAGTTTTTTTATTTTCGCTAAAATATAACTAAAATTTTGGTATTGGTTGTTCAAAATCATTAATATTCCTGTAATAGAACTGGCCATGTGCTTTTTAACATAAATAAACAGTATAACAAGTCATGTTTTTTTTTTTTTTTTTTTTTTTTTATTAAAAATATAACAAGTAATGTTATATATTTAGTTTGTTATTATTGGTTTGAAGCCCACTTTTTAGTTTCTACATTTTGTTTTTTTAGATGCATTTGAACTTATTTCATTTCAGCTCCCACATTAATTTGCGTACATGGTTTTTTTTTTTTTTTTTTCTGAAAATAATTTGTGTACATTGTAAATTCAACGTCTAAGTCATTAATTATACAAAAATACAAATATTTTTGTTTATCCTCACTAGCGAAGTCATATGTTTAATTTACTCTTTTGATATTTTTTTAAGTACAAATTTACTCTTGATTACTGTTCTTGTGATAAAATAAAATCAATTTTGTGTAGTGTGAAAAATTGTGCGAAAAGATCGGTGACGTAATATTTCATTGTACCAACATCATTGATTCAATCATGAAAGTCGATATTTGACTATTCAGTTCCAATTAAAACCAAGTTTGAGACATATTATAAGTACATGTTAATAATCAATGAAATTAATATACTTAAAAGAATATACCTTAAACTATAAATATATATAAATGATGACTTGAGTTATTGATGGGAATCAAAATAAATGTAATCGCTCATTGATTAAACAATGTGATACGTCGTTAGGTTTATAAGTCTCAGATTAAAAAAAAAGAAAAAGCTCACACTTCAAGCTTTTTGGGTGAAACAAAAATTAAATTTATTATAACTTGTGACATTTATACTTGTTATAGCGACTTTATAACAACGATATCTTTTTAATATATACGGGGTTAGGATAATATAACCAAAGATCTCGTAACCGTTTTTACATTAACAAACTACTTCACCCTTTCATCGTGACATGAATCTGCCTGCTTTCATTTTAAGAAACTCTACCCATAATTAAACAATGTCATACAAACAAACTCTAACAAATCTAACTTCACAAAATAAACAAAAAATGTAAAGAAAGAAAGCAAAGGCATCTTCACTATTACAAAAGAAAATCAAAGTAAACGCCAGAGAAAAGGCAAAAGGAAAAACCCAAAGCAAATCCTCTGCAATGCTGTGAGGCGAAAGAGAGAGGATCAAAGCGGTTTTACATTGGGTCCCCGAGCTGATTTCTTCTTTACCTACTTCTCACACTAACAACTTCTACAAGGACTGGAAATTTCGATTCCTTTTCTATACGCAGTCATGGCAACCGTTCCGATGAGGATTGTCTTCGGTCTCCTAACCTTCGTCACCGTCGGCATGATCATCGGTAAGCATTTCCGTTTTCTCTGTTGATTTTTGAGCATCGGCGTCTTTTTTTTTGCTGCTTTTTTATATACTCGTTTGATGTTAAATTGGAGGTTTACGATTTGTTGAACTTCGTTTCTGTGTGTTGTTGTGTTTGGATGATTTTGGAGGGATTTCTGTCAATGTCAGCTAAATCTCTTGTGTTTGTCCACCTGATTCCTTCCGGAGGAGCTTTTGCGAATAATTTTAATTGGAGCTGGCAACTTTAGAGGTGTGAGGGATTGCTGTGAACATTAGCGAATTGCGTTTTTTTTTTTTTTTTTTTTTTTAAATTTTTTATTTTCGCTATTGAATCGTATTTTTCTGATCTGTCACCGGTTCTATCAGAGGAGGACGTTTAAATGTTCCTTTCGCTTTTTAGTTTTCTGCAGTTTGATATTCCATGGATTTGATGTAATGGAAAAATAAAACATCGAAAGAAAATTCAGCTTTTGTGTTCGCTTTGAATTGAACCGTTAGAAGACATGTCTTCTTATCAATTGACTGGATTGTTTGTGCGCATTTGATCGAATTTTGTGACATAATTGTGATCTTGTACTTATAGAGAACTTGCCACAGTTCTGACTGATAAGGTGCCTTATTGAATGGTAATTGCAGGTGCTTTGTTTCAACTAGCATTTATAAGAAGGCTGGAGGACTCTGTTGGTACACTTCTTGATCTCTTGGTTTTATAGGATGGGAAATTTTGAAATTATAAAGAAAGTATCTTATATTTGGAAGTTCGAACATGCACTTTTCGGGTTGGAATTGGATAATTTAGAATATTACATTTTCAACTTTATTTTATTTATTACTTTTCATATGAAACAAAACAATTTCATTGATGAGTGAAAGTGGTGCACAAAAGTCTATCGAAACAAACGATAAGAAAACTTGGGATGGGAAGAGGTCGATAACCCAAGCCAATCAAAGGAAAAAGAGAGTCTTAAACTAGTAAATATAAGCCCATATATCGATATAAATCGAGAGATATCTCAATTAAGGGAAAGAAATGTGAAGGTAGGTGTCTGGAAGGCTTACGACCGCCGAAGAAGATGTTGGAATAATCCTTTAGTTACTGCCCACTATTCCGAACTTCATGCTTGTGTGTCAATGTCATTGGAAGATGATTGGAGAAGAAGGAAGAAGCATCAGTGTAACAACCCAATCCATAACCGTTAGGTTATGCCACGGAAGTTACTAATGCATGAAAATTTCAAACAAAATTTCGGCAGAGTTTTCCCTAAAATATGAGAAACTCATACTTGTAAACCTATAAAATAGGACATGGATATTTCGAAATGCATTTAAAACGATCCTGCAAAATCAAATCAAATCCTTTATCCTATCCAGGCAGTTAAACACAAATTTAAATCTCGAGATCTCGGTTTTCAAACTAAAACAGTTAAGGAATTAAGCTATTGCAATAGTTCACGCTGAAAGATATGCAATATGACTTAAAGATAAAAAGTAAGGACACTAATTGACGCAACAGACACGTCCCCTTTTGGTCTATCCTCAGCTGCCAGAGTCGGATTTTCACACAACAAATTCGAAAATTGAAGGAGAGAGAGAGAGAGACGCGATAGACAGAGGGGATTGAGCGGGAGAGAGTGTGAGAGGGAGGGGAGAGGGACGAGGGAGAGAGTGCGAGAGAGAGAGAGGGGGTGGGTTCGGGCGAGAGAGAGGGAAAGAAGAATTAGGGCTTAACTTTGCTTATTTGCAAAACAACCCCTATCCAAATGCTAAATCACTAAATTGACCCCTAACTCCAATTCTAAATAATCAAGATAGACCCATCATAAACCAATTTCACACAAACAACCCTACTTGAGATTAAAATCAACATAGACTTCAATAAATTAATTTACATACGGGCCTTGTTAAGGCGGTTTGTCAAAATTGGTTGAAGTTGTCAGAAGATGGTCGGTGAAGAAGAAAAATACTTAATGTTTTGCTAGGGGATAGACGTTTGATGGTGATTGGGGAGGAAGAAGCTCACTGCTTTTCTAGGGTTGTTAGAGTAGATCCTTGCACCTCACCTACCAAAACCCCTTGTTTACGTTGCTCTTGACTGAGAATAACTAGGGCATTGTTGTCGGAAGATGGTTGGACATGAGGGCGTCAGGTCAAATGATGTGGTGCTGGAGGAGGAAGAAAGATTGGGTTGCTGATGAAGAGAAATGCGGTGCTAGAGCTTTTAGAATGATTAGGAAGAGGAAGAGAGATGGAATCGCATCGCCAGAAGATGAACGTAGATCGAGATGGTTGAAGTTGATAATAATGACATTGGGGTAATCTTTCTGTCCCTTGGCAAGGCTGGAGGAGGAATGATCGGGAAGGAGTAATGGCGCTATGTTTTTTGAGAGCGTTAGTAGAGAGATGGGGCTTTTTTCATCATATTCAGAAAAGATTGAGAAGCCAAGTCATCACATTTGATAGAATTTTAAATAGAAACATAAAACATTTATTAATATAAAAGTCCGTATGATGTTGAAGAAATAGCAGAAGGTTATAGTCAATATGTAGTATGACTTAACTAAGTTTGGTTCTAACAAATCGAAAAGGAAAGTACTTTATAAACATATTTCCAACTGAAAGCCAGTAGAGAATTCAATTTTTCTTCACAATAGGCTTAAAGATCTTATGAGGTCGAGTTCCATGAAAAAGAGGTAAACAATTCAGTTGTGGTTGTAAATACTTGCCTGCTATAATATTGTAACTTTTTTTTTGTTTAACTTGACTAGTTTTTTACTTGGACATAGTCCAAATAGTTGAGTGTTCGCTCATATTGGATCAATTTGAAATATGGTGAAGGAGGCTCTCGTATCATGCTCATAATATTCAGATACATTTCTCTCAAGTAGATATATGGATCTCACTAGAATTTAAAATATTGTTCGATCTTTTATCTATAGTGCTTTTCATGTAGGGCAACTTTATGTGTCCTCAGGGTATTATCTTTCACTTTACCAGCCATCTTAGTTTTTCATCAGTCATCCCTTATCGATTTGTTCTATGTTTTATCTTTCAGTCCTAGTTTCGATAGGTTCTTTGTACCCTTTCATATTAGAAATGATTTTTGGTTTCTATAAATATTTTTTGAAATATTGATTGCATCCATAAACTTATAACTTCCAGATGTTTATTTGGAAGAATGACTGAATGATGTAGACACTTCATTTATCCAAGAACTCTCGATATATCTATGCAAAAGAATATCATCTATCTTTTCTGACTTTGTGGCATGGCATTTGCTGGGTACTGGCTACATCCTAATAACCTATATGTTAACGAGACATGATTTATTCTTGTCTTTTCCAAAATGATTGATTTTTGTATGAACCGTGTCTTTGCAGGCACAGAGTTTCTATCAGCTGGAAGGTTACATAAAACTCAGTATGATGGCCAACATCATTTATCCTTAGGTTGGAAAGATTATTGAGTCATCTTTAACACAAAATTTTACCATATTAAGTCATCAATTTTTTCTTCTGTCAAATCGATCCCCTACAGAATGTCTTCAAGTTGTTCATCTATGTTGTTGCTGCAGAAATGGTTTCAACATCAGTTTTTCATATTTTGAAAATAAGATTTCTGGAAATTTTACTTCAATTACAACTTTCAATTTCTTTTGTCATTTTTGTCCCGTTTCCCAGAATTTTAGCCTAGCTATATTTAGCCTACAACTATAGCAGAAAGTTTCCATCTGCATGCTTATGAAAAAATTATGTTTCCATATAAAGAATATGCATAAATTTTGTTTGTGATTACTCTATTTTTTTACAGACTAGGACAATTGGAGAACCAGATTTTATGTTGTTATTTTTAAATCAACTCTTCTGGTTGGTTGTTTTTCTCATACTCTCTCTTTCAAATGTTTGTTTCCTAATTCGAAACTACTGTTTCTTATCCACAAAAGACCATTAATTCTTGTTGGGAACTTGGCTATTGAACAACAAGATGCATTTTTTTAAAGATAAAATGTTGATATTAAGGTTTGAATCAGAGCAAGTTCAAACAGGGATTTCTCAAAAGTAAATCTTAGAAAAATAGAAGAGTGAGATTTAGCAAAATATAATGAAATTGTCTAATAATCAGCATATTCTCTGCACTGATTTTTTATTTTGGTTGTCTTGTTCATTTTCTTTTTGCTAATTTTCAGGCTTTCCTAATTGGGTCAACGACAAAGAAGCAGAAGTTCTTCGTCTTGGCTATGTATGCTTACTACTAATTTTTCAACTTATGATTTTCTAACCTGATTTCTTTAATTTATTATTTTCTATTTTATTATGAAATCTTTGGATGGCTTGTTTTTTCAACCTACATATTTGTTTAGTAGAATTATTTATAGGCAAGTTTTCCATATTATCATTTGAAGTTTCCCTTTCCAAAAGAAAGATATTCATTTTTTTTGTGGAATAGGTTAAACCAGAAGTAGTAAGCTGGTCACCTCGAATCATTGTATTGCATAATTTTTTGAGCTCAGAGGTGAGATTATTCTGCCAATTTGGTATTTTCTTTTGCTGGATGCTATCAATTTACTGCAAATTTCTTCTCTTCATTGAAGATAGACATACTTTAAACACTGTTAAATTATTGTTTCCTGAAAAACAGAATGTTGCTCAATTAATATTTTTGGGGATCATTCTGGAACTAGAGCTGAAGAAAGTGTGTTTGGATACACACAAATTAATAACTACTGGCCCTAATGTTTATTAGATCTTGAAATGAGCTTCCACGGGCATGTGAAACTGATATTTATTATTTTGGTCATACCATGGTCATAATTATCCATGGTTAAGAAATTTCTGCTAACCATAAAATTTAGATGTCACAGTGAGGAATGGAGTTTTCTAATTTGTGAGAGATGAATGGTAGAAATGTTGATGTCAATTGAAGTGTATATATGAAAAGGAAAAACTAGGTGAAGGTGTAGTAATCTCTTGGCTATAATTCATCAATTTTGATACTCATATAATTCTATTCATTCACATTTGTATTATTTTCATTTGCCATACATATGATTCAAAGTTTTTTTTAAACAAACATTGATAAATGAATAAAAATATGAAAACCATTGAAGTGAGTTTATAATATAGAAAGAGGCTATTGCCTTCAAACCTTTCATTGGATGCTATAGGATTCTTAGATCCTAACGTCCTAGGCTCCTAGCTATTTTTGGATTATTTGGCTTGAAAGGAACATAAGGACATAATACTTTTGATGTTTGAAGTTCAGTGCATTTAGTGCATGGTTTTGGCTTTAATCACCAAATAAATAATTTTTTTATATGTTTGGATGTTCCTTTCCACCTCTCTCCTCTTAGACTCCTCCAAAATCACCACATCGAGATTTTCTGAAGAAAGGAAATCTTTTATTCGATATCCAACTTTTCCCCACTCTCTCTGGTGGCCTTTCTTTCATTATAGTTTATCGAACACGAGATATTTTACTTCTCCAATTTCTTTCCTCCCTTTCCAGGATGGGGAGTTTGTTAATTTGAAGAAAGAGCTTTAGTATTTTAAACCAATCTTTCTTAAAAGAAATGACATTTTTTCGGAAATTCAATGAATGGCTAACTTTTGTTTCTTCAATGGAGTTCCTCTATAACTTCCTATTTAAGAGAAAAAAAATAAAACTGTTGGAAATACTCTAGATTTGAGTAGCATTTTATCATTTCTTTCTGGAGAAGTTGGCAACCTTCCGATATTTTTCTGATGAGATACATACCCTCAAACTTTTGAATTTGCAGCCACCACCACTTGGTATCGTGGTGAGGGATAGGCTTTAACCCCCAAACCTTTAAGAAAGAGACATCCTTTAAGAAATTTCCTCTCAATAATAATTATAACTTTATCATTATTTTTTTGTTTGTTTTCGGCTTTGCTATATAAATCTCTCTTCTTAGGGAATTGTATCAATTCTACTTTTGGTTCAAGAATCTTATATTGTGAGTAAATGTACACTGTAACTTCTGTTAAGATTAATTGATTCTTTGTGTAGGAGTGCGACTATCTTAAGGCAATTGCACTTCCTCGCCTTGAAATTTCCACTGTTGTGGATACAAAAACAGGGAAGGTAGGCATCATGATCACCTTTCTATCAGTTTTAAGGGGTTTTTGTATACCTGTGTTCTTTCTTTCTTTTTTTTTTCCTCTCAATGAAAGTTCAATTCTTTATTAAAGAAAAAAAAAGCTGAGTAACTTTATCTTTTACAATAGATAATTATTCTTGCTCTCATCATTTCTATGAATGTTAATTGTTGAAGTAGACCCTACTTACAGGAGAAAATGAACCAACTATGGTTTATATATATGTGTTTTACTTATTTTCTATATTGTTTTGTCTGAAAACTCAAGTCGGTCTCTACACATGACTTAATTGCTTTGCCTGGCTAAAGTGTGTATTGTTGCAAAATTGTGCTGATAGTTTTAAAAGATAAAATATCTTTGTTTCTGGCTAGACAATATATTTATATTGTAGAGCCAATACTGTTCCCCTTCCTTTTTCTCTTGCCTGGATTGATTCTCTTGATAGATTCTATAATTCAAGATTGCGATTGATAGTTTTTTTTTTTGTTTTCTAGTGATGTTCTTTTTTGTCTTGGAAGATCACGTAATGATGCTTTTTGGTTGAATGATCTATATTTTTCCCTTCAAAATTGGTTTTCCTCCCAGCTAACAACGGCCTTAAAAATATATACGGTCTATCTCCCTTGTGGATTTATTTTCAGGGAATTAAGAGTGATTTTAGAACGAGCTCTGGAATGTTTTTAAGCCATCAAGAGAGAAGTTATCCAATGGTTCAGGTATTAATTACAAAGAAAGTGTTGGTATGTTTTGATGTGTTAAGTAATGGATATGGATATGCTCAAAAGTCAACTAACTTTAAGGAAAAAACTTCCAATTTAGTGAAGGCGCTTTTAAGCTTATATGGATACTCATGAATATAGAAAAACAAAGTACAAAGATTTTATGCATATGATTGAGGAGCTCCTTTAAAGCTGGAGACTGTGTTGTCTTAAAGGGTTTTTTTCGGGTGAGAAGAATAAAAGGATCCTAGTGATGCTTGGTCACTTGTTAGGTTTTATATTTCTCTTTAGGTGGTAGTGATGGAAATTTTTTGTAATTATTCTTTAGCACTATTTTATTTGATCGGAGTATTCTTAGTTGAGCTTCCTTTTGTTGGTTTGATTTTTTGGTTGGTTGTGCGTAGTCTTTTATTTTTTAATGAAAGTTCAGCTCATTGAAAAAACTAAAATAAGAATCGATTTTTTCCCTTCCATATATTCGTTGTTCAACCCCTAAAATAATCTTCTAAACATCCAAATATGGTATATAGGATGAAAATTAGAGGGTCTCATTTCTAAGCATCCTAGAAGCAACAATTTTAGTTTTAAGTTAAAAAAAAAAAAATTTGCAAGTTTTTTTTTTGGAGAATCTGGAAACAATGGATTCCGTTTTGAATTTGCATTACCTGTCCGACTTAAGTGCATAAAGCATGCTAAATGTCGCTAGTCATCTTTAGTTATCACGACTCTGTTTTCTTATCTTGGAGGCTTTTTCTCTCGGTCGGTGATATCCTCTGTTTTGGAATCTTATCAGGCAATTGAAAAACGGATTTCTGTCTATTCTCAAATACCTGTAGAAAATGGAGAGCTCATTCAAGTATTGAGGTATAGATATAATTTTGTTTCCGTGAAGATGCATGTGAACACGATTTGCATTTCAGTTTTAAGGCTAACATTTCAAGCAGTACAGGTACGAGAAGAATCAATTTTACAAGCCTCATCATGACTACTTTTCTGATACTGTAAGATTCTGTTATTTCTTCTGGCATGAGCGTTAGAGTGTGTTTGTTTTTTTGTATAAAAAAGTGGAGTGGAGAGGAGAGAAAGGGTTAATGGTACTTGAAGTAATTAACTACTCATTTGGGGATAGGTGTTAGTATTGGTTGGAATATTTAACTACTCATTTGGAAATTAGTGTTAATAGTGGTTGGGTAATTAACTACCGGTAATTAAGTGATAAGTCGGATGTGAAGTTTGATGAAGAACTAATGTGAGGTTTGATAGATGTTTTGATGAGTGGTTAACGGTAGTTGTTTACTATAAAAAACAAACCAGGAGTTTTTGAGAAATAGTGATTTACTATTCTTGTTGCACAATTTTTTTTTGATATCCGTACAAAAAATGGGAAAAAGTTGTACAAAATTTTTATTTAAATATGTTGAAGTTGTGCTCTTGCTGATAGCGTCTGGTCATTTCTTCCACGTTTTCTTTCTACAGTTTAACTTGAAGCGTGGCGGTCAGCGAGTAGCAACTATGCTTATGTATCTAACAGACAACGTTGAAGGTGGAGAAACTTACTTTCCGAAGGTGTTTACCGTTTTCCTTGCTGAATTAAATTTCGTTGGTTTAATGTATTAAATTTCTTACTCTGTTTAGAAAAACCAATTGATATATATGAACTGGAGTCCTATTGGAAAGAGACATCCGCTTAGACAGAAGCCCAAGTTGATGCATTAGTTTATCTTACTAGAAAAGTTCACTTTTTACTGACTATTTCATCCTTAACTGCTTAACATCCTCTTTGTCGTTTTCACTAACGTTTATTTTTGTCCCCAAGGGGTGGCGCAGTTGGTTGAAGGCTTGAGTTTTGAAGGGGTGCTCCCTCAAGGTCTCAGGTTCGAGACCTATCTGTGACATTAATTTGTAGACACCTCCCGTGTCTCCTGGTGCCTGGCCTAAGGCGGGCGAAAACTGACGTTTATTTTTAAACTCAACTTGTCGTAGAGAGATGTCTACATTCCTTTTCACGAAGAAGGAACGTTTTTGTGACAAGCAGAAGTCTACTCAACTTGTCATCTAGAGCTTTCTAGTTTCTTCGTTTCCTTTTGTGAAAATGGAATGTTTTTTGTGACAAGCGGAAGTATGTATCGCATTATGGGGGCTTTGTGGAGAGATAACGAAATCTTTTGAGGGGTTAAGAGGTCTCACGATGATTGTTTGGCCCTTCATTTGCTTCTATGTTTCTCTTGGACCTCTATGACGAAACCTTTTTGTAATTGTTCTTTAGATACCATCTTACATGATTGGGGCCATTCGTTTAGGCTGTCTTCTTTTCTTGTAATTTTTTTGTACATCATTGTATTCTTTCTTTTTTTTTTCTTGATGAATATTATTACCCTAAGCTGTTGAAGTTGCCTACTCCATGATCATAATCGCTTAAATTCCTTTTCCCTTCTAAATTCTGTTTGTATTGTGACCTGAATTTTTCTTTTGTATGCTTCCTCAGGCTGGTTCTGGCGAGTGTAGTTGTGGTGGGAAAACCATCCCAGGGTTATCAGTTAAACCGGTCAAAGGAGATGCAGTGCTTTTCTGGAGCATGGTATGAACCTTTTGCTATCTTGAATTGAAAAATATGAAAAAAAAAAAGATCTCTTTTGTAACCCATATGCAACCCTGCTAGAATTTCATATAATAATGAAATTTTTTCTTATAAAAAAAAAATGTGAAAAAATGATGAATTTTGACTACTAAGACCCAGTGTTTTTAGTTTTTGTTTTTTGAAATTTAAACTTGTATTTATTTCAAATTCTCTACGTATATTTCATCTTCTCTTAAGTCTTAAGTACGTAAATGCCAACAAAATTCCATAAACCAAAACAAGCATTTGGAAGTTGTTTTTTTAGCTTTCAAATTTTGGTTTGATTTTGAAAAACACAAGTAAGATGGAAATATCAAAGTAATGAAAACTATGTGCTGGAGTAGTAGTTGTTGACTTAAATTTCAAAAACTAAAAACAAAAAATCAAATAGTTATGCAACGTTGCAGCTTGTTTTTTTTTTAATTAATTTTTTTTTTGGGCTGTTTCTGAGGATTAAGTGGGGTTGGTCATGGACAATTGGACATGATGGAAGAAGTGAGGCTCCCATTAATATAGAAAAGAAAGAAATGGTTTAAAATTTGGCTACAATGTTATGAGCTTAGTCTTTGTATTTTTTCCCCCCAATATCCGAGTGTATTTGGGTTAATATGTGTGGTCTACGACTTTAACTGTTCTCTATAAGCATTTTATTATTTACCTGATTTTTCTTGATCTCTAAGCCCATCAATGGTGGTTGTTTTTAATTTAGTCTCTATAGTAAGTTTTAGTCCCAACCACCATGGCAACCTAGTGGTCAAGAAGGATCTTCAAGTGTTGAAGTTGATGGGTTCAATCCATGGTGGCTACCTACCTAGAAATTAATTTCCTACCTATTTTCTTGACACGGTATGTCCCGTGACAATAGTCGAGGTGCGCGCAAGCTAGCCTGGAGAGTCCCAGATATAATAATAAAAAAAGGCTAAGGTTTTAGCCCCTATGATTTTAAAAGTTTGAAGTCAGTATCTATAGCTTCCTGTTACACAAAACATTACCATATCGAATTTTGTTACAGGTGTCAGTGACTAACTCATGAGGTTTGACCAAACCATAGGGACAAAATCAAAACTCCTAGAATCCATTGAATTTGTTAAATCACTAATCAACCTAAAAGCTTGAAAGCGGATAAGTTGAGATACTTTTAATTATATCAACGAACGTTCACTCTCACTGGTTAGCTGGCTCAAATCATCATAAGGTCCTTAGGCGTACACTTATGACCTTGTGGTTCAAGTCCCAACAAGAGCTACAACTAACAAGTTGATTGGTGGAATACAATTATAAAGCGGATGGGTTGACATTAGTGCACGCTCAAAGACTATAATGTCATGAGTTCAAATCCTTCATCCTCAATTGTTATAATCTCAAAAAAAAAAAAAAAGTTAATGGGAGGAAACGACTTGGCTGGGCGTCGAACTTAAGATCTCATGCTATGGTACCATGTTGAATTATGTTAAACCACCAATCAATCCAAAAGTTTAAGCTGATAGGTTGAGGTAACTTTAATCCTAGGAACTAAATCGAAACTAAAGACAACCTAATCGAAATGAAACCTGAAGCACAAGAATCAAATTAATTTGCTTAATTCACTCCATATCTGTTGTTTTTAACCATTTGTTGCTGTTTTTTTAATCCAGGGATTGGATGGACTGTCAGATCCTAAAAGTATTCACGGAGGATGTGAAGTACTGGGAGGAGAAAAATGGTCTGCCACAAAATGGATGAGGCAAAAGAGTACACTGGTACCCTCAGCTTAAAATTTGAACTTCCTTTGTATATCAGCATTGAAAATTTTATTACACACACAAATAATAAATTTATAGAGGGAGAGAGAAAGAAAGAGAGAGCCTAATTTAGATAGTGTCTTTAACATATTGATACCACTCACAATGAATTCAATCTTAATTGATGAATAATACAGCATCTGCTGTTATTTTTCCTTCTCTGTCGTCTGTATAATAGCCGAGGCTTAATTTTCTGCATAATTTACAGATTGGATGATTTAAATGTTAATGTGTACACTGGAATAACCATTTTCGTGTAATGCAACCGAGGAGTCGACGAGAAAGTATTGACTGATGTGATCGTCGTGTATATGCTGAGTGTTTTATAAGGTATATAGTTTCTCCATAATTATACCATGAGCTAGATTCTATTTTGATCCTGTGGGGAAATATTTTTTTTTATCAAGCTTCTTTATATGTCGGGCAAATATCAAGTGGCATTGATTTTTCATTTATCAAAATGAATATAAACTCGTAGATTAGTTATCTTGATTTTTTTGAAATTTAACCCAGAAAATTTGAATAAATAATCTCTTACAGAATGTTTGGATGCGGAGTTATAGAATGATTATTTTGAATGATTATAATGAAAGATTTTGTTAGTAATTAGAAATTTAAATTTTAGTAATAACTTGTTTGGATGCTGATTTTTGTAGAGCCGTTGCAATTAAAAACTTGTTTGGATAATGAATTTTGTAAAGCGGTGGCAAAAAAAAAAAGTTTGTTTGGATAGGATAAAAGATGAGTCATTATTTTTGGGATTAGAAACGAATAGTTATAAATAAATTATTTTAAAATGAGTTGTTAGAAATGAATGATTATTTTGATTGATAGAAATGAGTAACTATTTTTGAATGATTAGAAATAAATAATTATATTGAGTGATTATAATAACTTGTTTGAATGTACCTATTCAAATAGGAATTAGTATAATTTCATTTTAATAGTTTGTTAATAATGTAAATAAACGCCCATTTAGATTAATAATAATAAGTAAAGGAGTTACAATGATATGATTTAGTTGGAACAATTTTGTACGTGTAAGAAATTTATTGACAAAGAAATCATAATTTGGAGTCATTCTATCTATAAACATTATTGTAATAATAATTAAAAAAAAAATTACCTCTTTAAAAGTGAAAGATTAGATGGCAACAATGTTTGTAGTTTATGGGCGATTTTGCACCTTTATCAACATATATAATAATTACTTGCACAAATCACTCTTAAAGTATAGTGTTTATAATAATTAAGTCTTTAAACTTTCAATTTGAACAATTATCTCTTCTAAAGTTTGAAAAGTGTTCTAATTAATCCTATTAAGTTAATTTTAAGAGATTTTCACATGTGTGAAGAGAGTAATCCAAAAAATATTTAGTCTTTTTTTTGTTTCTCTAAAAATCTATAACTAAAGAAATTTATAACTTCTTACCTCTTATAAATTTATAATGAAAAATTTATAAACTAATAAAAAAAAGTTAAATGTGTATATTTAGTAATTAATGGGTCTTTTCAATATCATAATATTTTTCTCCAGAAATATAAAAATTAAAATTTTGAATAAAAAATATTAAAGATTTGAATATAAAAACATTAAAATATATATCTTTTTTGATAATTTTTTTAATGAAATTATTAAAATTTTGATTTTTTGTTAGGTTACTTAGCATTTAATGTTTTATTATAACTGGCGATATTTTTATGTCAAGAAAAAAAAAAATCATAATTTTTATCTTATAATGAAAAATGTATAAACTAATGAATTTTTTAAATGTGTATTTGTTATTTAATAGATCTTTTCAATATCATAGTAATTTTCTCAAGAAAATTTTAAAATTAGAAAATTGAATATAAAAACATTAAAAAATTGAAAAAAAAACATTAAAATATATATATTTATTGATAATTCTTTTTAATGATATTGTTAAAATATTGATATTTTTGTGGTTGAAATTTTCTACTTTAATATTTTATTAATAATCAATAATATTTTATGCCAAAAAAAAAAAAGATTCGATTTTTTTTAATAATTTTTTTTAAAAAAAATTTCTAAGAAAATTATCATGATACTGAAGTGGTTTTGTGCAATTTTCTGAGTAGAAACCAAATTGAAGTATATTCATCAAACTGACTTTCTCAACTAAATGATGATTATTTACTTAAAATTTAATTTTTTTTATAAGATTTGATAAGTTATCCCATAGTAAAAGTAATAGTATCAAAGTCTACTTCAATTTAGATGACAGAAAAAGGAGTAGACAAAAGAACTGTTATATGAATGGGGATTTTTCAAGTATAGACAAAATAATAATAAAACAATTCTATGTATAGCAAATTTTTAAAAATATTTTGCGTATATCATAAAATTAAATCGATTCATGTAAAATGACCAAAATACCCCACTTCACTCAGTTTGACTAATAGAATTCAATCATTTTAGTTGATAGTTGATAGTCTTCAATAAGTAATTCAACTGATAACCTTCGATTGATATTTCAATTGATAGTCTTCCATCAATTTACCGAACAGAGGAGTAAAATTGAAATTCTTGAAAGATGAATGAAAATTGGCTGTATAATTTTTTTTTTTTTTTTAACACAATTATTAAAATATGCGAATAAAAAATTGTTATTTGTGTTAATTTTCCAAAATAAATCAATAATGAAGAAGAAAAACAAAAACTGAGACTAACGAAAGTAAGATACAAATGGTTTGAATGCTGTACAAAACATGACATACATTGCGGATTAACATGCAATGAATACCATGAGCAATATACACCATTTTTTTTTTTTTTTGTGAAACTAAATTGACATATAAATGCTGGAACATATCACAATGAACAATACTGACCTAACAATTTCTTCATTCATTCAGCACCATATTTTGGTACAAAGAGTATAGCCAAATACTATCTATGATTCTGCAGCTGTTCTATGCTTTCCATCTCCTTCACATTCTCTACTATATGCTGGATCTTTCTCGACAAGTTATTGTTATGTTCCTCGATGTATTCGAATATCACTTCTAGATGCCTTTTATATGTTGCAGATCGCTTTTTCTCAATTGCAAGCTGTTGCGATAGTTCGCGTATCTTATCATGTTCGTTCTGCAATTTAAGTATCGAAAAGTTGAGGTGATGAGTTATACTCTCTCTGCACGGTCAAATATACATTTGCAATAACTCAACTGACACAAATGTGCGTCAATGACCTGACCAAAAGATCTATGGATTTGAATCCCCCACCTCTCATTCTATTACCTACGTTCATTTCCCACGTAATCAAATATTCATTCCTCCATTATCACTAGTCATCTCTCTATAATTATTATTCATTCTCTCGAAACCACTTTTCATTTCCCATACTCACTATTTTATCACTGATTATCATTCTATGTATTTTAAACACGTGTAATGGTTCCTCCCCTAACCATTACCAGCACCACAAACATAGGTCAAGGTTTCTCATAATCATTTCCTTCGCCCTAAATACAGACAATCATACTCCGAGTTAATCATTCCTCCTTGTATTCCCATTCCCCATTGTCAAGTCATTCTCATTCTCCTTATCCTGCCCCCCCCATAGTCTATTTTGCTTCTTTAACTAAAAAATTAGCTCGAAAAAGCTTATTGCGAAAATGCCAGAAGATTCATACCAAAAGAATTCATTTTCTAACTAATGCACGCGAGACTGCAATCAGAACATGTATCAGTGCAAGGAATTGAATATGCAAGTAATGGTATGCATTAGTTGATATAATTAAATTTACTAGAACCTACTGGCTGCTTTTAAGTTGATTGATGATTTACATAATTCAACGGTAGGTGTAACGAGAACTTACCGGATATTGTTCATATATGCAATCTCTTCGACCTTTCCCGGGAGATAAAGGATGAGCATGCTCTTTTACAAATTTAGTGACAACCCATTTCCCGGAGTTTACTTTTCTCACCAAAATCATTGCCCTGCAGCCTACCCTAGTCTCTGCCCTTTGCCTCACAATTTTCTCCCGCCTGTCCGGCATTCTGTAACCCTCTTTGTTACAAACTAGTGCACGCCCAATAGCTGTCCCATCTCGTCTTGATCGCGAGAGCTTGCTAACACGAATAACAAAGCCGACACGTGTAGCATAAGAATTATAAAATGCATGAGCTGCTGCCTCATTTTCAAATTCCTGACCAACATAGGGCTCATCTGCTGCTTGAGCTACTTGCAATCCAGGAACTGAATCCAGAATTGCATTCCTTCCAAATGAATCATGAATAATTTTCTCATCTCGATCCTGATCGAAGATTCTTTCAATTGAGCTTACACCTGTTTCATTTTCATCAAGAGGCTTACTATCCTCCAGCTCCACCACGGTCGAATTTCCAACCACCTCGCTATCACCATCAACCCCAAACTCCACTGCAATCGACAATCAAACCCTTTCAGAAAATGTCATAACCAATATCAAAACAAAAGAACAAGAGAATACTAAACAAAACAAAAAAAAAACTACCAAAAAAGAAAGTATACAAACATATCAAGGATTGAAAGCCAGAAATTACACAAGTTAATATGGTAAACTGAGTCAGTGACTGCATTGAGTAAATGGTTAAACTTAGAAAACATCTCTACCTAATTGATTGATGAATAAATCACTTCAAAAAATGCCTACAAACAGAACTCTTTGGAAAATTGAAAACATTCCTTCGAGTGTTTGACCACTATTTCAAGTGTTCGATCTTTATATCGGGCGTATCTTTCTCGAGTAATCCATCTTAACTTTTCAACTTCGCCCTCTAGCACCAACATGGAATAGTCTTTCTCTCCCTCTTTCCCTCTAGTCACATCCAATGGAGATTATCCGACATACGAGTATATCTAATCTCCAGGATGTATAGCTAATTCATAAGATGATCTCTCAAATGTGAACCCATCCTTCTTAGGATCATAAATTGTATGTTCAACTTCTTCAGAGTTACTAAACAGTATTTTTTTTCATTATTTCATTGTAAAAAGAGGCTCAACCTCTAGTCCTTAACACTTCCATTTTAAGTTGTTTTTGTTTCCTAAAAAAAAATTGCCTACAAACTATAAATCCACACACAAAAACAACTACAAAAGGGAAAGAAAAACGACCCAATACACCAAAACCAAAAGCGATTCAGATAATTGAAACTCTCAGCAATTCATAAAACAAACGTTCATCTCATTCAATTCTAGTAACGTTTTTCAGCATAAGAACAATCATTATTTCCATGGAACAAACTACAGACAAACATAGTCCTTCCATTTAATCAACATCCCTAAGATTTTCTCAATATCTCAAAGAAAGAATCACGCACCCACAAAAAAAACCCATCGAATTTCATGATTACCCATTAACAAACTCACTCCCAACCCATAAAACATCAAAGAAAAAGAACCCAAAATCAAAACCAACACGAAAAATTCCAATTGAAAATAGAAATAAACAGTGAAATTGAGAAGCATAGATTCCAGATGAAATTAATCAGCGAAGATTTGAAAACAGAAACTTACTGAAAATTTTGAGAAGGGTATAATTGATCGAATTGGCAGAGAGAGGGATTCGCAGCGGAGAGAGACGGGGGGAGAGCGGTGGTGGCGGTGGTCGGGTTCAGGATGTAAAGATGGGGGTTCGGCTTTGAACGACGTGTCGTTTTATGATTGAGTCAGTTTCAAGCTTAAAGTCAATGTTTTGGATTTGTAACCTATGAGATTTCGACACGTATTTTCCTTTAGTGGACCTCTTACGTGGAATGGAGTTGCTGTTTGGATTCCAACTGGTCTTGTTTCGTTTGGGCCGCGGTTCGGTCCATTCTGGGTTATGACAAATTTCATCTATTTCTACTTTTTATAACCAGAAAAATAAGAGTTTTATTATTTAATAAACTAAATAGGCGAATATTATTTTAGATTATTATTGTAGAGGCAGATTTGATAATAATTTCATATTGATTCACGTTAATTCAAAATTATTTGAAAAGGCAATTCTAGGAAAAAAAAACATATTGAAAGTCTTAGAGGAAAGATGAATGGAGTTAAACAAAAAAAAAAAAAAAAAACTTGGTGAGGATAAGATCTAATTATTTCATGTCAAAAAATTGAAGAATTTATAAGATAAGGTGGATTATTTTTTTCATTGTTAATTGATTTTGGGATGCATGTCCACACTATCTGATATGATACCAAAACTCATGAACTTAAACGGGTACTCAATCAAATAATAATAAAATTGAAATTCGATTTAAGATTGATGAATCTATAAAAGACACAATTTTGAAAGATGTCTGTGTGCCATCAATGTGACATAAAAAGAGTGAGAACGAGGATGATTCACAATGCTTGAGCTGCCGAAAATCATTCTCTTCATAATCACATTTTTATTCTCTTCCTAACTATTTTTCACTTTTATTATGCTCATATTTTATTTTCTACGTAATAATTATCTTCATCCAAACACAAATGATCAACACTCTAATCATTTTTTTTTTATTCTTCTTATATTCTCATTTCTTCATAATCATCGTGGTCAATATTTTTCCAAACACCCCATGTTCAAGGCTAAGAAAAATGATTTTTGGAGAATGATTTATTATATTTGGATAAAATGATTGTTTAGGTAAAGAATTAAATAATTAGGATAATGAAAGTAAAAAAATTGTAGTAGAAATTAAACGGGGTTAAAGAAATAATAAAAAATAATTAAGAGAAAAATAAAAAGTTATATTGTAAAAAAGCAATTTGATTTTTGGATGCACAAATATGGCCATAAATTACTAGCAATATGCAGTGTTTGAGCATCATTAATAAAGTGAGAGAATGAAAAAAAAATATTTTTCGATGTTTAAGCCATTAAAAATCATTCCTTAATCTTCTTTATCGAAAATCACATTTTATTTCCTCTTAATTACTTTATATTCTATCTATAACTATTGTTTACTTAGATCGTACTATTATTTTATTTTTTTCTAAACACAGTTAATTATTTTCTTAACCACAAACGTAATTAATCATTTATTTTCATTCCGTTTGTCTCAAACATACTGATCAATCTAATTTCTTCGGTAATCCTGGTTTCGGTTGAGTAAATATTTGGGTAGGTAGAGAGCTGCCCAAGTTGCAGTCTTAGCCGAGAGCCGATCCAAGTTCTTCTCTCCCTCGCTTTCTTCTCCCCCAATCCACGGCCTTCGCCGGAACATTTTCGACCCCTTCCATCGTCGCCACAGCGAAGCTCTCGCCGGTCCGTCTGGCAGCTTCATTTCTCCAATTTTCCAGCCAATCGGTCGTTGGTAAGGTCGTGATTCTATAGAGGTTCGTTTCTAGGGTTTTGGTTTTCTCTGTTTCATCGGGTTGGTTCGTTTGGAATCTCGAATGTATGGGGTGTTTCATTTCGCTCTGGATTTTTGCTTGTTTCTTGAATCTATGGGGTGTTTCATCTAGCCTACATAGCATATAAATGTGCAGAGACAAATTCCACAAGGCGAGTATATAACTTATCTATTCAAAACGTTTTTTGTCTGTTGTTATAGTTCGCAGGTAAAAGTATTATTAGTGCAGGCTTCATTCTTCATTTATTTGAATACAGAAATTATATAGAATCAAAACTTCAGTACAAAGGAAACTTCTCTGTTGATTCAAGTACCATACTCTATAGTTGAAAAAAGAGAGATACATTTTCTTGTAAGGAGTGCTTCTTTTGTCTGTTTACCTCTTCTTCCTTTTCCAAATGCAGAAATGTATAATAATGTTGAAGCCCAGTCTTCAGCACCGAAACCTCCATCAAGCTCTCCGCCAAATCCATTTGGAAATGCATTTTCTGATACTGGATCAGGACTAATCCGAGGTAGACTGGGTGCATATGGAGAGAAAATATTTGGATCAAGCTCAGAATATGTGCAAAGCAATGCGAGTACTAGTTACTCTGTAAATTTATCACCATCCATGATTTTTATTCATAGTTAATACCTTGAACGGTTTATCAAAGTTTCACTTTTATCTTCTTAGTGGGGCATATTAATACCTTCCGTGTCTACTCTACTCAGTAAGGCTTTACATAAGTACCCAATTCATATCAACTACAAGAGAAGGGAGATAGAGAACTACATAAAGAACGTTTAAAACTTAACTAGTTATACTACCTCTTCTAATCTTTGCTGTTATTACTAAGCTTCCACTCCTTAATTTCTTTGTCTCCGAGAACCCAATAGAGTTGTTTCTTTTTTCTTTTTTGGATAAGAAGGGGCTGAAGATCATACGGAGAAAATTACAAAAGAGCACTCCTATTATCTATGAGTGGGGATAAACTATAATGAGTGAAAAGAAAAGATTGTTTACACCATGTAATCATTGAAGTAACATCGTTCTGAATCCAATAGAGTTGTTTCAACTGCATACCTCATACAAAGCTATTCCATCCATTCGTGAAACTGTGGCCACAGTGCATCTACTTTAAGTTCTCTATTGCATCTGTGAAAAATGTAACCTAGATTTGAGCACTTTAAGATAGAGTTTCAAACATATGTTTTCAGTCAAGTCCTAAAGCATAAAATTGTGGGGTTCCACTATCGTACATGCTAAGGATATATTATTGTATTTAGAGGGCAAGATTCCTTAAGAAAGTAGAGGATTTTTTCTGGGCTCTTTTCTTTGAGAGTGATCACGGCAGAAGTTAAGTCCAAGCTATTGTTTGATCCGCCTACAGAAAAGTCCAAGGCCGTATTCTATTTTTCGTTGCCTTTTTAGTATGCAGTTTTGATAATTTCTCTTCTCTGTAAGTTTCTAGCTGAAGATTCAGTCCAAAGAAAATATAGAGCTATTGTTGACATGGATTCAAAAAGAAAAGCTTAATGTGCTAAAAGCTTTCGTGTCAAGAGTCTGGATCTTAAGAAACTGGACAATATTTAAATTTTGAAGCATTTGGAGTTTCTGTTGAGAGGTTTCTAGATCTATGCCTCTAGTCAATGCGCTTTTTCCAACTCCTTTTTTAATTACACTTACGTTCCAGATAACTTCCTTTTTTTGCAATTGGCAGATAAGTAGGTATTTTTCTGATCCTCAATACTACTTCCAAGTGAACGACCAGTCTGCTAGGAATAAATTGAAGGTTGTCCTATTTCCATTTCTACACAGGGTATGTACTAATTTTATCGTTTCTCCCTTTTTTTGTCCCTACTCTCTCCTCTTTACTCAATTATCGTATTGCTTTGTTTCAGGGCCACTGGACAAGAATTACTGATCCAACTGGAGGCAGACTAACGTATAAGCCACCGGTTTATGATATTAATGCACCAGACTACATTCCATTCATGGCTTTCGGCACTTACGTTGTTCTTGCAGGCTTCTCACTTGGACTTCAAGGAAAGTGTGTGCAAATAACTTTTTGAGAGTACCATTATTTTAATCTTATTAAAAAAAAAAAGAAAAGGTACCATACTTCCATAATGTAAGATTTACGCTTGGACTAAAAGGAAACATAACACAAATGGAGCCAACAAAATCAGAGCAAGCCAAAAACATGACAGGAAAAGAACTGCAAATTTCAAGGACAATAAACTAAGGTTGAGTACATAATTCTTTAGTTAAGCCCAAAAGAAAGCGTCAAACTTCACTGTGGTTCAAACCACTCATAGCACATCTCCACCCACCTTAAAATCTTGAGTCAAATATTTGAAAGTGTAGTCTCTTCAGTCTTCTTAAAAGCTTTCGTTTCTTGTTAAAAGTCTCTTCTATAAGGCTCTTTCCTCATCTCTAAATGGAGAAATGAAATATCAAGTTATCAACTACCCTTGTTTCTAAATGGAGATTTTTTTTATAAGAAATGAAAACAATTTCATTGATAGATGAAAATGTGTACTACATAGATTTTGGGACAGGTTATGAATCATTTCCACAATGAGATTATAGTGTAAATACAAAACTTAGGAAGTTGAACATCCAACTTTAACTTCTTAAAGGGTTTGCACGTTCGAGCGATTATGTCATGATTCGACTACATATTCGAGAGTAGGAACTCGTATGTCGAGAAAACTTCACTGGAACTGGCACAAAGGGAAAGGGGGGAATGGTCTCATCCTAGTTTGATGCCAAAGGTGGATCAAGGGGACAAGACCAACAACCCTTCACTGATGAAATCGACAATTGAGTAGGGCGAGTCACCTAAGCTTGAATGGGAAAAGAAATTGACACAAATTTATACCGAGTCACCTATTGATGGCACGTCCAGTCCTCTGCTACTAATTGCAGGTTCCACTTATTGTTGTTGGGAGAAAATACACGAGCTTTACAATACTCTCTATGGAGAAAAAAACACCCTCTTACAAAATATACCCAAGAAGAAAGAAACTCCCAAAAAAACCTCACACACAAACCTCTCTATTTTTTCTCTCTTCGTATTTGTGTGTTCTTGTAACACTGTGCAAAGGCTTACTGACTTTTTTTTTTTTCTTTTTTTTTTCCAGTCAGTTTCACACACAGTACAGCCTTTTTGCTTTAAAAAAAAAAACCCACCCACTTTTGTGGTTTTGAACCCCACATCTTAACATCAACTACGACCAGTTGTTCACCAAGAACCATACTATTTTTATTTTAAGTAACATAATTTTCACGAAACGAGTGGTAGGTTTACTCCAGAAGCTTTGAGCTGGTTGTTCATCAAGGGATTGCTGGGTTGGTTTATGCAAGTCATGCTGCTTAAAGTAACACTCTTGTCACTAGGAAGTGGGGAGGCACCATTACTCGATATCGTTGGATATGCCGGATATGCGTTTACCGGATTGTGTCTGGCATCGATCGGAAGAATATCATTGAAATATTCTTACTATTTTCTGATGCCATGGACGGCCTTATGCATGGGAATATTCTTGGTGAAAACAATGAAGAGAGTGCTATTTGCAGAGGTAAAAAGCTATGATTCTAGTAGACATCACTATTTCTTGCTCTTTATTGCTTTGGCTCAGTTTCCACTTTTCACTTGGCTTGGCAATGTTAGTGTCAATTGGCTTATATGAGTACACAATGTTTCTATATTCTTTTAATTAGAAGAACATGTTCTTAGTCTGATGTAAGCAAACCTTATGAGAAGAGATCCCATTTATAACTGATTTTGTGCTTAGTTTTAGCGTTGTAAACTTCTTTTTGAATCGATTTCTGCTTTTGTTCTTTAGAGTTTCAGTCTTTTTATATCATTGAAGAATTATAATTTAATTTTTATGTTTTGATAGAATCTAACAAATTGTCTATGCGAGTTTGTAATTTGGTGAATGAAATGTAAAATTTAGTTATTTATGTCTTATTGATGAAAGTGTGATAAATATTTGATTAGACAAAAAAAGTATCATTCATACGTCAGAAGTTATATCTGCCTACTTAATTTGCTTGCGATTTACAAAGAACAAGGTTAATTAAAAAATTATGCAATTTTGTGTATATATTTTTTGAATTCATAATTTTGTAATTACATTGTGCTTAAAATACTATTTTTTTAGATTCGTCATTTAATGTTCTAAGGGCTTTTCGACTAAATCTCTACTTGTATCATTTAAATTAACTAACATATGATATTTTTTGTGTTCAACAAAGCAGGGTTAATTAATAATTTTCTTTAATTTGATATAAATTGTCTTGTGATATCATCTCAACGGATAGATTCTTTCAATTTTTAAACGGACAGAGCTGCAGCAAATTTACCACTGATACTGCTTATTTTTATATAAATAAACTATTTTCAGAGCAACCGCATTTTATATTAAAAAAAAAAGAAATTTAATGCAAAACATCAGAGGCTTTTTAATATTAATCATTCAATCTTTTGTCACAATACATAAAGCCAAGGTTACTTCGCAAAACATACGAATAAATAAACGATAGAGGCAGGCAAATTCTACCTATCACATGCATCGGTCGGCCTTATTTTATTTTATGAATAATATTTTTAAAAACCTTTTCTCTACTGTATTACTGTTTCACTAAGCTATAGCTTTTATTTGTTATTATTTTTGTTATAAGGAAAGTCCGCATCCACGGCCCTTCCTCAATAAGAAAAGGTCCGAGCTCGAATGAGCTCAACAGATCCCATCCCAGGTCGGAGAAGAAGGGGGGCAAGCCCTGCCCGGGTTTAGCCAAATTCTAGGCTCAATTCAAA
>JBBMEG010000022.1:11958322-11972854 GCA_037832605.1 Cyclanthera cordifolia
CTTTTCAAGTCATGAGACTAGCTATATCTCAAGATCTCTCATTCAGATATGGACTTCGCTCATTCATATACCTCATAACCGCAAGCAAGACACTTTGTATTCATATTGTTATCATTTTTAAATAATTTCAATTATTATTAACTTTAAATTTATCAATAAGTTATAATTAATATACTATCGGAAAACTTAGTATTTAAATATTAAATGTACGTAGATTGATTAAATTGTTATGGGTTTGATGGTCCTTCGGTACATCAATTGTCAACTTCAAATGGCCAAAGCAAAAATGTTTGAAACCAGATCAAAGTTAACATTTATTTAGTAGGGAAGATTGGCCATGTCCAATAAAATTAAAGTTGAGATATTATTATTGGGAGGTGACATATCTACAAAGATTGTAAATGAATAATAATGTAACTAAATATGGCCCATTAAAAATATTTTAGTAGTACGTGGCAGAGTCGGGAAATAGTTCAATGAAACTACTATACTACTAACCTTTTCGGTACCACCAAATATAATCTCAGTCTTTGCAAAATTTATAACTTTAATTTTTTTACATGGTCGAAACTAGGATTCCCCATAGAAAATTGGTGGGGATCACATTCTCAATGGAAAATTTACTGTTTATTGTTTTTATTTTTCTAATTTCTAATAATATTTATAGTAAAATTTTCAAATATTTATTTTTCATGAAATGTCCATAAATTTTCAACTAAATATTTGATTATTAAAGAAAAATTCTTTTTTTGATACATTTTTATACAAATAACAAAAATATAAAGATTAAATTTTTAAAAAGAAAAAAAAAAACAAAAACAGGCGAGAATGAGAAATACAATATCACTTTCCAGAATCCTCGTCCAATAAAGACAGATCATCACTTGTAGAGCTCTTAAGACGTCTACGTGCATGTGCGTATATATATGTATGTATGTTTGTATCCATATGTATATAATTATTCGACATTTTTAGTTCAGTAATAAATTTATTTTAGTAATAATAAGATTGTCATACTATTAAATTTCATTTATACATTAAATATTCTATTGAATATACAATTAAATAGACATTTTCACCAAAAAAAGAAAAAAAAAAAAAAAAGAAAGAAGAAAACACCACTATTTAAAGAGGTTAAGTGAGTAAACAACAAATTATTTACGCACATGATTCAAATATATCAATAAGTTTTTTTTATTATTATTAATAACTTATCAAAGTTTTAAAATAATAAACAACAAGATTTTATTTTAGAAAGAATTTATGTTTACATGTAATAAAAATAAACAAAAATATAAATGAAAAAGTGAAGGAAAAAACAAATGGTATAATACATGTACAATAACGTTGGAAAATACATTTTCTATTATACTCATTTTTTCGTTGTCTGTCTAAATAAAGATTTTAGCAGCTAGGAGGTAGACTTTGGTAAGAAATGAACATTTTTTTTTATGCATGTTGAAATAATTTATATTATTTATTAATTCTTATTTTTTTAGTATTAATATTTTATTTAATCTAACAGATCGTGTGATCGTGTGTGATTGTGCGATAAATTTTAAGGCCAGCTAATTTAGTGGTGGCATCGTGTGATAATGACATCGTGGGTTAGTGTTACAGTGGATCTATTTTTATCGATGTAAGTGGTATAGTGGATCTATTTTTATCGATATGGGTGGTATAGTGGATCTATTTTTATCGATGTAATTTGGCTATAGCTGAACAAAAATCAAATACATTCAGACATTTATTATTTCGGTAAACTTCCCCCAAATACAATTATCTTCTTCTGTGTTAGTTATTATTTTTCCAACAGAAAATGATAAAATATTAATATATTTTCAAAAAAATTATAAAAAATAAACTAACACTTCAACGATTCTTATAAAATTATTAAAAAATAATTTTTATAATCGCTTTATAAATTTCTCATCCAAATAATATATACAACAATTTTTTTTTTATAATCACCCAAAATAATACTTTATTTTTAATGAATTTATAATTTTAAAAACAAACACGGCCACAGATATTTTCTTTGAAAAAAAAACAACAAAAATTTTATGGAGCATTAAAAATATATATTAAAATTAGATATTTGAAAATAAAACATATATAAAAAATGGTAATTATGTAGCGTTAGAGCGACAGAGGTTCGATGAATTTGCAGGAAAAGTTGCAATGAAAGGAGAGAGAGTTTTTATTTTATTATTGTTATATAAATATGTACTAAAATAATTAATACACCTTGAAGTTGATGTGCCCATGAGACCAGTACGTTCCAATAATTGTGCACACTTTTCACAGCCGCCTTCAATTTGTCGTTTTCTCTATTTTACTTTTGTTTTTCTTAATTTTTTAAAAATAAAAATTCATTTTTTAACCCAAAAAGGCAACATATATTTACATAATATAATATAGTGTTTTATTTGGATTGTTAGTCTTCAAAATACTACCACACCAAAATGTTTACAAAATATTTTAAGAATGTATTTTTCTTTTTTCTTTTTTCTTTTTTTACAAATAAGATCACTTTAAAACAATTTAGCCATATTTGTTATTTTTGTTAATTAATTTTGGTTATAATTGTTTTTCAGATTTGATTATTCTTGCTATTATTAATTTTTAATTTTTTTCAACCACACGTATACATTGGGTTATTATAGTTAGCCTAAATTATACATTTAATCCATATGATTTTATAAAAGTTAAAGTTTATTCTATATAATTTGAAAATCTATACATTAATCTTTACGGTTTGGAAAAATATAAAATTTAGTCCGTGTGGTTTAGAAAGATATATAATTTACTCCATATGGTTTGAAGAAATAAAATATAGTCCCTACGGTTTGATAAAATCCAAAAAATAGTTCATGTTATTCTTAAATTAATTGTAGGCAAATTAAATACGTAACTTTGATGTATGAATTATATATATTTTGTTCAATCAATTATTTATCTTACACTCTTATCATTAAACATACAAATAACTAATTTTGACGTATTTTATTCACCAACAATTACGAACAACATACTAATTTTTAGATTTTATCAAACGTTAGGAATAGAAACTAAATTGTAGATTTTTTCAAACTATAAAGACTAGATTTTCAAACTATATAGACTAAATTTCAATTTTCATCCAAGCATAAGAACTAAATTTATAATTTATTATAATAAATATCATTAAATTGTGTGTGTGAAGATTATCTAAAAGGATAACGACAAAGTAGAACTTTTTTAGACTACAAATGACTAAAACGAGATAAAAAACATTAATTTAAACTTTAATTAAATCCACAGTCAAACGGTCAAAAGTGACAAACTCAACTAAAACTACATTTCTTCAATCTCGAGATCGAACCAGAAAAAGTGAAAAAATAATCAAAATTTTAAATCTGAAGTCGGACTAACTAATAATACTAAAATATCCATATTTTTGTTTTCATAAATAAAACCAATTAAATTAGACATAACGTCTCCCAAATAACAGAACACAAACGACCCCAGATAAAAGGCCAGCCTCTCGGATTCGACATGTCGTTTTTATTACTAAAAATTTAAGTAAAGTAATTAAAGAAAATATTAACAACTAAAAAACAGGTTTGGAAAAGTCCAAGAATGTGTTGCGTAGTGTCGTCCCTAGATGTTTTGTAATGACTCGAGATTTAGCAGCCCAGCATGTTGTCGCCATAAATAAATAAATATGTGTGTGTGATTAATATATTAGAAATATATTTATTATATAAAATCTGTTGTTTTGTGTAAGAAAAATAGAATCTTTATATCTTCAATCTAAACATTATCTGATTTCATTTCCAATGAGTGGGTCCCACCATTAATAATATTAATGAACTTGACATTACACATTTCATTTCAATACAATCATGTGGGTAGAAAATATATAATAAAAAATAAATAAAGAAATAAAAAAGGAAGCTTCTTTTGATTTATGGTAGAGATACCTTTCTAATTTGCCTGTCTAAAGCATATACACATGGGCTTGGAATAAAATGTAAGTTTGTTTCAACGTTTACAAATAAATTAATTAGTTGGTGAATTATTCCTTTTGTTTTGCTTCTTCTAGAACAAACCAAAGATAATCAATTTTTTGTTACGTTAATGATAATAATTTTGTTATCTCAACATTAAAATTAAACATTATATCAAGATGCAAGAAGACATTTTGTTATATGTTTAATTGAAGTCATTAGTTTCTGACTTTTTTAGATTACAACAATTGAGGGTGAGAAATTCGAACCCGAGATCTCATAGTCCTTCGTTGTTCACGAATGTTGTTGAACTTTAGCTCTTTTCGCCAGTTTCTCTATTTTTGTTACATCTAAATCGATTTTTGCTCTATTTAAAATATTTTTTTCAAAATTTTGATTATAATGTTTTTTAATTATTCATGAAAATTCCTTAAAAATACAAGTGTTTCAAAATATAGTGACTAAATAAAAACTTCTCCCGAAATTCAGGTAATGATATAGTTTAAAAAAATGATTAATCTAACTCAATTAATTATGATGATTATATTGAAGATGGAATTTCATTATTCATTACCTTATCAGTTTGTATTGGTTAATTTAATTTGTATGTGTTGAATGTTAGAGAGTATATTCATATAAAGCACAAAGACTTGAAAAGACTTACAATTTTTTTTACAAAAATTAATTAGGAATATCTAAAAATAGTAATTTTGTCAATTTGATTTCTATAGTTTTAAACTTCTCAATTTTGTTCGAGGTAATTAGTTTATAATTAAGTTTTTGACAATTGATTTACACCATTGGTAAATCGTGTTAATTAAATATAGTTACAATTAAAATACCTGATGTGACTTTTATTTATTGTAGGCTAACGGATACTTATGTATTTAATGTTTGTAGATTATTATTGCCAACATTGATTTAATTTGGTAATTAATTAGACAGAGAAAAACATATCACAAGTGCGGTAATTTAATACACAAAGTGATTGCCTAAATGGAAACCCTAACTTTTCACATTAATTACTGTAATTGGCCAAGTAAATATTAATTAGTTAAGAGATTTAATTAATCAAAATAATTAGCAAAAATAAAGCACAGGTATGATGTTTTATGAGTAGAATAGCCAAAATGCCACCAATAAGATGGTTTGTTTGGCTAATTATCTTTTAATCTCTTGATTTTTCTTTTTTCAGAATTGAAAATTCAAATGGGAAAGATTTTTCACGCATAATTTAAATGGACAAGACCTTGTCGGAACACTCTTCCATCTAATATTTTATTATAATCATCGATGTCAGCTAGTCGTGTCAAAGCATGTACAACGTAGTTGACCTGATCTTGAGAGCACTACTTAGAAAGAAACATTAATCAATCTATCAACTAGCTTCAAAGTCTCCTCTACAATCCTTCATGCAACCTCTGACCGACACCGAAATAAACGTTGAAGCAATTGAATCGCCCTTAACGCATCATATCCTACCTCCAATCTCTGAAAATTAAACTCTAAAACTAACTCCACGCTATCTTGAATCGCCAAAAGTTCAACAATCTCAACATTCGTAGCCCACTTTATCGATTATGTTATGGAAAACATAACCTCCTCTTTGTGATTATGAAATAATTATATCATTTACGCTTTATTTTCGAATCATTTAGATAACTATTTTATGTTAACCTCTTTATTTTAGGAAGTATCACTTTTTTTTCTTAACTTTTTTTTTAACAGCTTAGGTAGAACATTCTCGTAGAAATGAAAAGAAACATAATATTTAATTAAGCTAAGACCATGTTTTTATCACCTTTTTTTTAAATAATAATTTCTTAGGAAAACTTAGGGCATTAATTAATAAACAAGAAATAGTGTGATGTATATTATGGGGGTAAATTAGGGATGGACATTAATATTTTTCTTTATTTTATTACAAAGATCAGTAACATATCATTATCAAGATCATGTAACATATTTATATGCACATGTATGTGTGTCTACCACCTATATACTCTAAATTTACTTATTAAAGAACAATCAAGTAATTAATTTAACAATGTTAATTTGGCTTTTAAAAAGAAAAGAAAAAGGGAAAAAGGAAATGAAATAATGGTTGTTGGCTTTTTCTTTCAAACATGATCTTACTCTTATTTTAAACACAATCAATTGTCTCACTTCTTTAAAGGAAGGTGTGAGAGACAAAGGGTAGGTGACCTTTTCTTTTCCCTCCTAATTTTTTTTAATCAAATTTACATGTACACTTCTTTAAAATATTTGTTTTCATATGTAAAATCATATATGCCTCCTAAAAATTAAACTAAAAAACTATTAATTACACTAAAAAGTTTATTTATACTTATTTTCGTCTTCATCTTTGATTATCATTTTAACAAAAAAAAAAGGGTTAAATTTCATAGATTAATCGTTCAAATATTAGAAAGAAAAAAAGGTTTCTATAGAAAATTATTCTTAATTTGTTTTATTTTCTTAAATCTCAATTGAATAAATTAATAATTAATGGTTGGAATGCTTTTAACTTAAAAATGAAAAGAATTTAATTATTTTAAGTTGGGATACCTTCAAAATTATTGAAGTCTCGTATATTTGATTAGTGTAATCTAGTTCAACACTACATCATGAATTTGATCTTGAAAATAGATATTTATCTGTCAATATATTTGAGAATAATCTCTATGCAGTGTTTAGGATGCCTGTTAAAATCTTTAGTTGAAAAAAGAAATCATTTATGAAAGAAAATCATATATTTAAGACTAAACTCTGAATTGAATAAATAGAAAGCAAAGCATTATAATTAAATAACATACTATTAATCTTCCAATTAAAACCTATTTTGAAGTTCTACATAATTTAGACATAAATAAACTTAGGATTCCAATTATAGAGATGGCTCCTTTTATGACTTTAGGGTTTCAATATATTGCCTGTTACCCCCACAACACATGTGATGTCATCTACAATAAAACTTTCCAAATGTTATTTTAATTTTGACAAAATTCCACTAATGCAGTTGAGACCATTTAATTCAAAAGAAAGTGTGAGCCCCACATTGATCCATCCTCATTCTAAAATTTTCTTTTACCACAATATATATTAACTACCATGTTTCTGATCAAGATCATAACAAACCCTATCCAGTATCGAGAGAATGTTAATATATCATTATTGTCAGTTGAGCTATGCTCGCTTAAACATTCGATTTCTTAATGATATTCTATCTTCATAGATTATTGAAAATTTATATTGGATGAGATATTTTCGCAAAATAGTCACAAATACTGATAAATTTGTATCGTATACATTTTAAAATTATATTTTAAATATTGTATTATCCTTATTTCTGATATTTTTGTAAATTTTCTTAAATAATTTTTAAAATTTTACAATTATATCTATTTTGGATTTGAAACATTTCAAATGCATAATCAATTGAATTTGGGAGGGTGATTTTTTTTTTCCTTAAACAAATTGTTTTGAATTTAATTGTTTTCGTTCTCAAATTTCATCTTCCAAATGTTTCATCCATATCGGGAAATCACTTAGTATTTTATCAAATAAATCTGATATATCATTATTTAGTCAATAATAAGGATCAACCATTGTAATATTCACAATTTCAAATTTAAAAAGTGACTAAAGAAATGGCAAGAGTTTCTAAAAAAATAGAATTTATGCATCAAAATAATGAGTAAAATTATGCATCAAAATATACATCTACCAAATTTGTTCAAAATATGATTTAATTAACTAAAACTAGTATTTAACTAAAAACCAACCCCATTTTAAAACCATTTAACAAACACTGATAGATATTAGAAACAAAACGGTTTGACATCTTTATAAAAAAAAAATAACGATACAAATAATATATAAATTTTTTATAATAAAAGATATTTTTGAAATTTAGAATAAATTTAGGAATATGTTTGATAATTTATTTGTATTTTTTGAAAAAAGACGTGGCTTTTTTTTAGCTGGTAATTGAAGTTAATTTTGTAGGGAAAATAAAATGGCTTTTGTAATGAAAAGACGGTTGATTGCTTTGGTGTACAACACTGGGGAGGGTGATATGATAATTTGAGCACTAAGTCAAAATAATGTAACGGATTATAAGGAATTTGCTCCATAATTTGTTGTTCTCAAATAATTAAAAATAAATATATACTTTCATTTTCAATCACTATCCCAAGTTCTAACCGAACACGATACACATTTACATGATTAAATAATCTTCACCAAATAACTTTTTTTTTTTTTTTTTTTTTAAGCAATATATACAACAAACATTTAATTATATAAGAAAATAATTAATGAGATATAGTTTAATCAATTTAAAAAAAGAGCTGTTGGAGTGACTTTATGATGAATGACGCAAGAGATTCCGTTACCGATATTAGTTTAGAACTTAACTTTTAGGGCATCCATCCCTTAACTTTGGGAACATTTGTGTCCTACCGACAAAAATGTGGATCTATTGATCTATTCCTTTGTGTTCTAAATGAGAATTTGTAATCTAAGTTCGCATTGGTTCAAAGAAATAGGAAATGAAAGTAAAGGAGTGAAAGTAAATTAATGATGGATGGGATGAAAATCCGACCGGCCAAACGATGAGAAGAGATTTCTTTCATTTCCTTCTCATTTTTGTTGAAAGCAAACAAAATATACCACATTAGTTAAAAGAGAAAGATCGTGAATATATAACTGATGACAACTATTTCTATTGATATGAGTCTTTTTAGCTAAAACAAAAAATACAGTCATGAAAGTGTATATCCGAAGTAGATAATTTGGATTATATACGGTAGTTCTTAAAATCAACCGATTTTTCACACTAATATTATATTGTCTATTTTTCACATAAATTTTTGTCTTATATCTTTTATATTAAAAATCTCATACTAATGAAGATCATGAATGTCATTCTTTTCAAATCAATGATTTTTTTTTTTCTTTTCTTGTTTATATTATAACAATTAGGTTAGACTATTGTCACTTCATGATTCAGTTGGTATTAAAAGTGTCCTATTAATGAAGATGAATGTCATTCTTTTTAAATTGATGATTTTTTTTTTTTTTTCTATATTATAACAATTGAGTTGGAGTACTATCACTTCATTCAGTTGCTAATGTGTTTTTTTTTTTTTTTTAATTCAACTATTATGAAGTTAATGTGCAAATTTAAAACATCACCAAATATATATATATATAAACAAATGAAGAAAGCTTCTTCCTTGGTATCTATTTAGCTAGGGGAACTTTTTATAGGCAAACTGATTGAATTAATGTTTATCATACTATTTTTTTTTTTTAATTTATGATTTTTGTCTATCTCTATAAAGTTATTTGATTTGATAGTTTACTGTATTAAATATTTAGCCACACATACAATCACTCTAGAGACTATAATAACAAAAAAAAAAAAAAAAAAATAGTAACTCGCAAGTTTCAAATTCGAGACCTTGAATAGTACATATGTATTTTAGAAATCTTCAAAATCCAAAACTCTAACCATAAATCCCTTCTTACTTTATATTGCCAAAGATGTTTTCACAGTAAAAATATTTTACTTATTATAAGAAATCATCTTAGAAAATCATAACTCTAAAAATATAAATCAAAATTCTCGAAAAATGAAAAATAAAATTATATATATATGTTAATATATAATTTCTCTGCTTATAATTTTATCATGTTTTTCAAATTTTATCTAATTTGTTATGAGTTTAAAGTAATTTGAAATTTCATTAATAATTAAAATATGTTGGAGGCAGTACTAAGAAAAAAAAAGAAGTTGATACTAGAAATATACTCCCACATATGGTCTAGAAAATATTTAATCATTATTCTATTTATCCCATTATATATATATATAGATAGATAGATAGATAGATAGAGTATGTATTTCTATAGATATTATTTTCAGTTTAATTAAATTAATAATATTATTACATTTTATGGCTTTGTCATTGCCTCGAGCTTGTTGACGAGAAGAACAATTTTGCGACAAATGTTGAGGAAATTGAAGAGATAAGTTTGGACTAAGCCAACAAAATTCAACTAATACTAAATTATTTACTTTCATTCTTATAAATATTAAACCTATCCTGAAAAATAAAAATAAAAATAAAAATAAATAAACCTTTTGATTTGGTCTTGTGTTTAGCTTAAAAAATAATTTAGTCATCTTCATTAACATTTACAACAAATTATTTGATTAAAAAGGGTTACATAAACACGTTTTTGTCTATTAACCTAATCAATAAATATTTTCAAGTGTCTAATTATTTCAAATTCTTAAATGGATTTATATTTTGGCAAAGTAATTAAAATGAAAATGAGCTGTTTGGACTAATATTTTTGTGTCAATTTTAAATGACTTCCCGCCCAAAATAACTAAGTTATTATATCGACCGCAAACTTTACATAAAGAGCATTACTGCTCTCAAATGAATTAAGGTCAAATATTGATTTTTACGACCGAACTCGTGACGAATAAAACACCTATAGATCTAAACACTCACAAACACAAAATAATAATAATGATTAAATGATGATTTAATTAAAAATTTTTTTTTGACAATATGATGATTTCATTCTTAATCTTTAAATCTAAATCCACAAATTGTATATTTTCTTATATGATTGACCTAAGTTTAGCTAAAATAAAAATTTTCTAAAAAATAATAAAAAATCCAAACATTCCTATATAGAGTTCTTTGTATTATAGGAATTTTTACGTAGACTTTATATTAAATCTCAAGTCCATTGACCGGAAGAACAATTCCAATTTAAAATGGTATGAATTGAATATACGGATTTTTTTTATTTTAAATTATAATGCCTAAATAGATTATAAATGTATTAACTCTACAAAAATTACAAGCCGTTGAAACGGTCACCCAACGGCTCTACAAGTTTTCAAATATTTTACCGTTGGGTCGTTGACAACACCAAAACAAGTTGAAGATTTTAAATTCAGTGCAAATTGTAAGATAGATGACATCATATAGGTAAAATTATAATTTACCTTAATTGCCATAATATTTATACTATTAACTTTTCGTTTAGTGGTTTAATGCTTCTCCACCAATTATAGAAATATAATTCGACCAAATTTTACATGAGAAAGTAAGGCAAAGGAGATTTCAAAATCCAACGTCATCAACTAATTTTTTTTAGTAGTTGGGTGCAAGCTGATTTGGATACCGATAGCAAAAAAGAACACATCGATAATGAAATTTAAGAAATTTTTTCTAACGTAATTCATGGTAAGGCATAGAATAAAAAACGAGCATAAAAGTTTTTGATGAAATGAGATGACAGTAATTTCGGCTCGGTTTTTTTGTTATTTTATGTATAACAAAATTAATATTCACATTTTTTTTAATAATTAGGTATGAACCAATATCTAGCAACATTGTTGGTTTAATTTTTATTTAATTCAATTCAATTTTTGTTCATTTTTTGGTTTTGGTTTCAATTTAAATTTGATATAGTTTTCGCATTTTATCTTGTTGCAATTTGATTTTGAGGATTTTTTATTTTACAAATAAAAAAAAGCACTTCTCGTAAAAAATACATAATATATATAATACTTTTGTTTTGTATTTCTGATAAAAATTTGTTCTTTCCACAAATTTCAATGTCAATATATTTTTATTTTTATTTTATTATTTATACATTCAATTCAGTTCGATTTTATATTGGCTTTCAAATTAAACCAATATAATTTGATTTTTTTTTAACGTTAACTAATAGTTTAATATTATTCTAAAATATAATTGTATGATTGATTTGATTAAGTACAATTTGGCTTATTTTTTTCTATTTCGTTTCACCCTAATTCCAATGGTAAGATTTGACCTTTTTTTACTGTTAACTTCTTAATAAATCAATTTAAAGAAATATAACCGTTAGGAAAATATTAATATAATTTATAAATTCAACGCGATAAACTACGATTAAATTTTAGAATAATTTAAAAATTGAAAATTATATATATAGACACGCACTCCATACTTTAATGACAAAAACTATGATCGTGACGAATTGAAGTAAGGATGGGTAATGACACATGTGAGAAGGAAATGGTTTAATATTTAATTTGTTTAATCATCTAATTACCACCGACCCCCTATAATTATTAATTTCTCAACAAAAATTAGAAGACTTCTCAGATCTTAAAAAATAATAACTAATTTTCAATATTTGTTATGACCACTTGTGTAAAGGCATATAGATATCGTCCTACCGAAAAGGTTGGGTAGCAAAATAATTTAATTATTTCGTGTTAATCCAATTCAATATCAGCGTCACGATTCTGAAATTTTATATTTCAATCTCTATTTATTTAAAAACTGTAATACGTTTTAGGTAAGTTTTGTTGTTTTCCTCTCGTAGTTGTTAAAGTATATATCATCATAACTTCATTTGACCTATGTTACATTTCATGTTTAAAATAAATCAAAATACATTTATTATTTTTTCCATTTAAAATGCAATATTTATCGTATTTTTAGATATATTATGTTATTTAAGCAATATTTATTGTTGTTTTTTGTTGTGTTTTTTTTTTTTTTTTTTTTTTTTTTTTGACAATGCAAGCCATTGAAATTTATCTTTTTCTATTTTCATATTTTTCCAAACTATGGTTACTAAATGTTTTAAAAAATTATCACATTTTATATATCATGTCTTTTAACAATATTTGTAATTATTTATGTATTCGATTTTTGAAATTTCATATATAAAAAATATATATTATAATATTGATTGTATTATTAGTTACATTGATCATCAAAATGTAACAAATTTTAATTTTTCATATATAATAAACAAAATAGAAATAAATTTCAAAAATGTTATTTATGAAAGAAAAACAATGTACTCAATTGTAAATATTATATTAAGAAAGTATTAAAAAAATTTATTTTTAAAAAATATTTATCATGTCATACCAAACACAAATTTATTATCCTTCTTTTTCTTCCCTTCACATCAAACAATTACTTATTCTCATTTGCTTCCTTCTCTTTTTTCTTTTCCTTCTTTTTTCTTACCTTCTTGCCCTAATCAATCGTGCCCTTATAATTATTTTTCGAGACACTATATTTTAGTATTAAATTATTGTAAATGTGATAGATTTTAATTTCGGAAAAAAGAAAAAAAAAAAGTTAGAGGTTGTATACAAATTCGAATCGGTTATCATTACGCAGCGTTACATGTACTTGCTTTTCCAACTTATTTTAATTACATATCAAACGGTTAAAATTTAATTAAAACAATATAATTTTTAGTTGATCTCTCCATTCTCCATTAAGAATTCTGAGAACTCATTTATTGAGTTTGCCTTTGACTTTTATTTATTATTTTATCATCATTTCATTAATTAATTTCCAAAATTAAATTTACAATCGTTCTTTTTCTTTTTTCTTTTTTTTGAATGTACAATCTTTCTCTCTCAATTGTCGGTAACATTTTTTATTTCCTTGATTTTGTGCATTCTTATGCCACTAGAATATGAAATTAATTAATATAGATATATAATATTATTAATATTATGTTTTTTTTTGTTGGCACGTTTAATAGACATTTATTGATTATCATTTAGGATTCTTTAAAAACCTCCAAGATTTTTCATTGTTTCTAGAATTAAACCTAAAAATTATAAAGATCAATTTCACGTTGTTTTCATTGTTTAGAGTTAATTCAGTTCAACATCATGGTCACGAATTCTACGCACAATTCAACTAATTTTATAGAATAAATGGTTGAATATAACATTTGAATTTTAAATTATCAATAAAACTAAATTACTACTTCTAAACTAGTGGTTACCATGAGATTGAATAAACCAAGCAATATAATTATGAAACAAACACTCCAACTTTTTTTTTAATTTTTTTTGTTAATGTGTTAGGTGAAGGCAAAAGCCATAGAAGAAATGGCCAGCTTGATATGCTAACCAACTTGGTTTTAATGTTACAATACAGAGGGATTTTGGGAATGCAAGGCAGCTCAAAAGCTTTATTTAATCATTATTATTATTTTTTTATTTTTAATCTTATTTTTGGCTCTCAATAATTTTGACTTTGAGGTAATCCCTTTTCATTATTGTTTTGATAGGGTTGATGATATGACTGGACTAATTTATCTTTTAACAAAACATTAAATAATTATTTGATCAAAATTGACTCTTTTATTTTAATTTTACCCCGAGGT
The DNA here is from genome assembly GCA_037832605.1 of Cyclanthera cordifolia. NCBI lineage: Eukaryota > Viridiplantae > Streptophyta > Magnoliopsida > Cucurbitales > Cucurbitaceae > Cyclanthera > Cyclanthera cordifolia. The sequence goes on from JBBMEG010000022.1 coordinate 11,972,545, forward strand.
AAAAATCAAAGTTATGACTTTTTGATTTTATAGATATATGTATTGATTATGTTATATTATTACTCTCGTATCGTGATGAAAATTGACTCAAACAATAATATATGTTATTATACTAATTAATATTTTCATTTTTTTAAATATTTATCTATTTTTTAATTGCAACTAGATTTTAGATGAAAAAAAAATTGAACTCTCAAGTTTATTAACATATACATCATGTCAATTGGTCAAAAATTGTGATTTGGGATGTAATGGGACATAAAAATATTTATAGGACATGATTATATTTAGAAACTACTTTTAAACATAG
>JBBMEG010000022.1:12007136-12035744 GCA_037832605.1 Cyclanthera cordifolia
ACAAGGAATTGAAGAGTAAAATTCAAATGATTATATCTCAATTGATTATAACTCAGTGTCGCCGAACGCTCAAGCCTATCACAGATTCGAATTACTACCCTAATTATTGTATGATCAAAAAAAAAAAAAAAAAAGTTGGAAAGTTGAAAAATTGAAACAAGATTAGAACAAAATAAGTTTGATTTTGAAACAATTTTGGCTTTTATTATTCCCTCCGGTTGGGATTGTCTTTCTCGTAATTTTTTTCCCCCAATTTTCACCTCTCTCATTTCCATCTAATTCTCAAATTCTTCACAGCTTCAAACGCAAAGTTCAGGACCTTTTTGTTCTATAATCCTCAGATCGGGCTTCTGTTTTCAACTCCACTTAGCGGAATTAATTCAATCAGGTGTCCTCTTGTTCGATTTTTCAATTGGGTCCCTTTAGATGTATATTTTTTTTTCTGGGTTTTAGCTGTTGGGTTATGATTCAGATCTACTTCAGCCCTCCACTGCTTGTTTGTTTGTTGTGCTTGAATTTCTGGGTAGCTGCTTAAACAGTTGATTCAGCTGCCTCTTTTGCGTCATTAGTCTTGTAAGATTCTTGTGCTTAACACCCTTTTGCGCTGTTTTCTATGCCATATCGCTTTTTTTAGATTGTAGGTTTTGCAATAGGTTTATCTCGGGGTTTTGTTTTTTTGTTTTTTTTTTTTCTGTCCAGTATTTGCTTTGACCATACGAAATTGCTTGTAATAATTGTATCTTATGAGATTTATTTTGTTTTTCTAGCTGGGTTTATCTGATTTTTTGTTTCTGAATAAGAAACAATTCTATTGATGTATGAAATTGCTAAACGAAGGGGAGGCTTAGGGGGGAAAAAATTACAATTGAACTCTCCTATTAGAAAGGAGGATTACAAAACTACAATGATGGAAGAATTGAAATTGTTTACCTCAAGTGTTAACCAATAAAAGTATTTTTAGTTGGTCTAATGGTGGTCTTTAGGAATTAAAGGGATATGACTATCTAGTTAAGAATTATTTCTTACATAGTTTCTTGACACCCAAATTTTGTAGGAACAAGCAAATTGTCTCATTAGAGTAGTCAAGAGGTTGATAAGCTAATCCGAACACTCATGGATATAAAAATATATACGAACCATCCTTGTCTTTACAGATTCTTCTATTATACTCTGGCCCAGAATTTTTTTGCAATGTTGTAGTTGATCATGAGGAGAGATTGAGATTCTGATTAATGTGTTGTGAACACCTTGATGAGGAAAGTTTGTTTTAACTTCCCACTTGTTTAAATCTCTGGAGAGTTATCTGAGGGTCAAACAATTAGCCACCCCCCAGTTCAGATCCTTTGGGGTGTAATATCAGGCAATAGCTAAAAACCAGGTGTTCCTTAATTGTAGGAGAGTGAGTTAGGTTCGTAACGTGTTTAAAATTTAGTGTAATGGAAAATATCCTGACATTTCTTGAATCATGAGGAACTTTTGTTGTTGAGGAAGGTGCAGGATCTTATCTTGTTAGGTCGGATGCTGTTTTCAGTTGGTGCATTGTTGGCAGGTTGGGTATGTAGAATTTGACTAGAACTTTATCTCCTAGTTGGCTAGTCCTAGCTAAGTGGTTATTACCCTTCTGTTTAGAGCTCGATCCTTTGTGGTAGGATTCTCAAGTGCAAATACGATTGCCGTGTTGTTGGATGGGTAATGGCTGCAAGAAAAGGCACATTTTGAATTCCAAAAGCCATCTTCCATTGTGTTTCATGCTTCAATAGCTTCATTAAGTTTTCTCTCTATTGGGAATGGGTTTTGCATTTGTATTTAAGATCATTGGATTAGTAATGTTCCAATGACTTCTATCAACTTGTTTTTTTCTTTCTATCGATACTTCTTCTTCCCCGTCTTGTAATTTTTATTTTAGGAGACTCATTTTGACAGGAAACATCGAATTTCTTTGTTGTCTCCCAATTACATAGGTTTTGGCCTTTTCCTCTCCACAGTGGCTATTTCATGTGGATTATTGAGACTCTTGGTTTATTCTCTCTGTAAACCTTTCTTTTCCAATTTGATAGCCCAACTCACCCTTTTGTGCTCCCTTTTCTACACCATTGTACTTGGGAAGCCAATCCTCTGATTTGTGTGTTTTTTTTTTTCGCTTGATTGATCATTTTAGGCAGAATTAACGCTACAAATTTTGTTCAATTTTTTTTTTCCATCTGTGGTCTTGGGCAGTGTTTTATATGAAGTGTGAGGTGCACTGCCTTTTATATGAAGTGTGGAATCAGTTTTTTGAGTTGTTTGGTCTATTTTTGGCAAGACCAAGGAATTATAGGGAAATGATTAGAGTTTTTTTTTTTGTTTCTTCCTCTTAGTTTAGAAGGGGTAGTTTTTGTGGAAATCAGAGCTGTGTGCAATTTTGTGGGGTCTTTGAGATGAAAGAAATAATATAATTTTTAGAGGGGCAAGTTATTCGGATGATATTTTGGGTCCTCGTTAGATTCCATGTTTTTTTGGGCCGTAGTTACTAAGTTGTTCTGTAATTACTCTTTAGGAGTTATGGTACTAGAATAGTGACCCTTTTTGTAAGTGGCATCCCTTGTTTGGGCTGTTTTTTTGTATGCCCTTTTTATTGTTCTTTCATTCCTGTCTCAATAAAAAATTTGGTTTATTATCAGAAAATTTATGTATAAAGCTAGCTCTTTTTGTATTGTGATTACAAATTTAATTAAACAGGGGAACTAGGGGTGCTTCTGCTTGTTGCTGTCATTGAAATTTACCAGCTAAGATGAAGAAAGCCTTTGATCAAACTGTCAGGGAAATGTAAGCTATATTCTAAGCTTGCGATGCTTTTATCACATCAATTCAAATTCTTGATTTTAAGCCAAGAGGTGTAAGTAATTGTCTTGGCAATCTAATTATTTTTCATTGAATGATCATTAATGAAAATTTAAAGTCGGTTGTCTTGTCTCGTAAAAATTCATTTTTATTCATTGATCTTGTAAATTTTACCGTATGCATTAGATTTTCATAATAGTTTTTCTCCATCTTTTAATGCAGAAAGAGAGAGGTCAATAAGACCGTGCTCAAAGTTCCTAAAATAGAGCAGAAGGTATGCCTTTTAAGTTCCTCCACTTTCTTATCTTGAAGTGATCTTGTTTAGGTTCTATTATTATTATTATTTTTTAAATGAAGAAAACAAATTTTGAGATTGATTTCACTCATGTCCACAATGTTCTTGGGTAGTTTGATGCACAATTTTTTGGAGATCGAATAAGTTTCTTAACTACGGACGCTACATGATCTAATTAACAAAATAGCTATCGACCTTGGTATTGTGATTAAAACTTGTGATATCATGAATTTCACTCTAAAAAGACATCTCAAAGTCCTATAATAAAATCATTGTTGCAAGGTTCTACTGTTAGTTGACATAATTAATTTACCCCAAGCTATCAGCTTAAGCTTTTAGGTTGATTGGTAGTTTACATAATTCAACATGGTATCAGAGCGGGAGGTTCTAAGTTCGAATCTCTTCCATGTCGTTTTCTCTCCATTTAAAATTAATTCCACTTGTAGGAAATTTCTAAAATTTCTATGACTACGAGTGAAGGTAAGTGTTAGTTAACATAATTAAATTTACTCTAACCTATCAGCTTAAGCTTTTAGGTTGATTGACCGTTTACATAATTTTACATCTACACACACCAACTTATCTATGACGATGTTTTTTTTTTCGTTTCATTTCCTTTCTTTTTCAGGTTTTAGATGCCACTAGCAATGAGCCTTGGGGACCTCATGGATCTATTCTTGCAGATCTAGCACTGGCAACTAGAAATCAGTAAGCATAGGCTTGTTTTTGTGTGTGCTTTTAGATTGAGTATTCTACACCAGGGTAGAACTTATTCCAAATGTCCATACAGTCATGAATATCAAATGATCATGGGAGTACTCTGGAAGAGGATTAATGATACTAGCAAGAATTGGAGGCATGTCTACAAGGTTTTCTGTTTTTCCCTTTTTGTTTCAACCATTAGAATTATTGTGTGTAGACAATTAAACATAATTGAACCTTTCCATTTTTGATATGGAAGCTCTTTATTCATTCTTAGTCATATCCTCATTTAATTTTCCAAAATGTTTACAATAAATCTTACTTTGCCTATATCCAAGACTTGCAGATTACGATTCTCTAAAGGGCTGTTTGTTTGAAGCATTTACATAGCTATTAAAAATGAGCTTTTATAATCACTCTATAAAATCACATCCTAACGAGTTAGTTCTACCGTTTCTCCTTCATAATCACTCAAAATAACCCCTCATTTCTAATTACTCAAAATAATCACTTCACTATTTTGCAAACGAGTACCTTCTAATAGGTTGGCACGTTGAGAAAGTATAATTTTGAAAAGAAGGGAAGGCGTTGATTTTGATACCAGTAAATTCCAATTTTAGATTTCAAATTCCTTGGTTTCAAGAATATATTTTTATTTGCAGAGGCACTAGACACTATCTTTGAATCGTATTACCAGCTTCATTGTTATAAACAAATAAAATAAGTAGGAATGAAAATGGCAGACACTTGGAGTCTTCAAGGTATACTCACCGTTTGAAAGCTACGAGTGAGCTTAAATGTAAAATCCTTTGTTGTCTCATGGACTAGATCTTGGGATGAGCTCAAGTGCATGTTGGTACGGTATATAGTGCGGCCAAGCTCTGATTCCCTTCCCCAGTTAATATATAAAAGGAATGAAAACAAAAATTTGTATACCATGTTCCCAATGTGTTCCCTCACTTCGTTTTCTTCTTCTAATTTAGTACATGCTTTATGACATTGAGAGGGATTCATATATGGGTTGCAAAATATTCTCAAAATTTTTTAAACTTTGAATTGACTAATGCCAATGTGAACCAACAGTTGCACGAGGCGATAGTCGTTAGCATGAAAAGAATGTCCATTTTCCTCTTTTATTCCTACCCGAACTTGTATCTTTCTCAGGGTTTGACTGTTTTGGAGTACTTGGTGAGTCATGGGTCAGAGCGCGTGATAGATGACATCAGAGAGCATGCGTATCAGATATCGGTACATTTCTCTTTCTCAATTCACTATGACAGTTATAAGTATTCAGCTCTCTGATTTTCCCAACATGTGATTAATCGACCATATTTTGGCTGACAGACCTTATCTAATTTTCAATACATCGACTCCAGTGGAAGGGATCAGGGTAACAATGTTAGAAAGAAGTCTCAAAATCTTGTTGCCCTTGTAAATGATAATGAAAGGATTGTTGAGGTCAGAGAAAAAGCTGCTGCTAATAGGGATAAGTGAGTCTGCTCTCAAAGTTTGATTAATTTATATTTGGGTTAATTCTTCATTACTTTTGTTCATTTTTCTAAGTTTTTCCTCATTCATTGCACCAGTAATCTTTTTTTATTGGCATTTATCATATCAGATCCTCATGTTATTTTATTTTCCTTGCACATACTTCCAACAGCAGTGATTTGTGTATCATCCAAATGACCTGAACATCCCCACTCACCCCCATAATCATGTTTATTTTCTCATATATTTCAAATTTCTTGTTCAGTATTTTCTAGCTCTTTAAAATAGTATTTTTTCTTTTTGGATAAATTGTTAATTGTATTTTTTTAGCGTGTATCTCGCAATTCCACGTATAGAAATGTTCATTTAGCTTTCATAAAATAGTTTTGAAACTTCTATTGTTTTTATTAATATCATGATGCTGCACAGGTTTCGCAGCCCATCATCCATGAGCAGTATGTATAGACCAAGCTCGGGAGGATATGATGACCGCTATGAAGGAAGATATGGAAGCCGTGATGAAGACAGAAATGTAGATTCTTATGGGAGAGAGAGAGACTATGGTTATAGAGATGATCGATCTGGCAGAAATTTGGACTCATATCGTCGTGATTATGAAGATCATTACAATAGAGAAGGTTATAGGGATGATGATTATCGAGGAAGAAGCCGAAGCAATGATGACTATCAGTATGGCTCAAGGAGCAGGAGCTCTGACAGAAACGGAGAACGTCCATATGTTGATGATGGTCAAGTTTCTTCTCGGTAGGCACCAGTCTGCTCTCTTCCTTAACTTTTTTTTTAATATGAAAAATGAGTCGAGTTTTTTTTTTTTGCTTCACATGCTGGTTTTGTTTTTTGGAAATGTAAAATTAAGTTCTTTGTATATGCTTTATTACATTTTGAGGAGTGCAAACGTTACTAAATCATTAAATTCTTCCGCCATTGAAGAAAAGTTGCTATAATTTTTTTTTTTATCTACGTCGTATGGTAGGAAAATATTGTTGCTTATCTAGTCATACTTTAGCCTCTGTTACGTTAAACATTGAAATTTCCAGTATAACAGCGTGGAATTTGATATATGTATAACTTTTCTACACTCAAGGAGTGGTACGGTGATCGAAGGCTTAGACTTTGAAGGTATGCTCCCCTCGAGGTCTTGAGTTCGAGATCCACATGTGACATTAATTTGTAGGCAACCTCCCGTGTCTCCATTTCTTTGATGTCTTCCAGTGTCTGACGGCATAGGGACAAGCATGGTTACTCTTGAGTATAGTGGAGCAAAGCTTTGATTTTCCAGTTACCAAAAAAATAAAAGTATAATTTTTCTGGAAAGCACTCATTTCTTAGCTTCTCATGATTCTTTCTTCTTCTTCTTCTTCTTCTTCTTCTTCTTTTTTTTTTTTTTTTTTTTTTTTTTTTTTTTGCAGTAACAATGATACTAGAGCTGAGGAGCGATCTCAGGATGGAGGGTTAGTTTTTTGTTTGATTTCATTGTTCATTTTATATCTATCTGATGAGGAACCAGTTTAGGAGTATTGTTTAAGGTATGTCTTTTATTCCTAAAAAGGAGCTATATGTTATATAAATTTTGAATCTTTCATAGGCAGCATGAACGTAAACTCTCAGAACAGAATATTGGCGCTTCGCCGCCTAGTTATGAGGAAGCTGTAACTGAATCTGGAACCGACGTGCATAGTCGAAGGTGCTAATTTTTTGCTCGATATGAGGGTCACTTTTTCCTTTGATCTTGTTCATCCATTCATTCAATTGGGATTTTGCATCTGTAAACAGAGATGTAGAAGCTCCAGCAACTACTGCGCTAAGAGCTTTTCCTTCGCCCACATCCGGTACTCCAAACCAGCCTACTACTGCATCCCCGCCTGCCCAAGGACTTGACGGTTCCGTTGAATTCGACCCCCGAGGTTCAGTTCCAAGTATGTGAAGAAACTAGTTTTATTTTTCAACCATTGCATGTCATCATATCTTATTGAAAAGAGTTAGATCCACGAACATGAACACGAGGACGAGATACAGACACAACACGATAAGGACACATAGACACACCATTATTTTAAAATGTAGAACACGGATATGTCGAAAACACGTTATTTATCATAATTTTATATGTACTATTAAAAGATGAAATCCAAAATATTAAAAAAAATTTACTACGAGTCCATTTAAATTCAACGAAGAAAAATCTCATCATTCTTTAAATGCATACTAAAAGCACACAAATCAAAATTTCTAAGCCTACCTTTAACAATCTCAAAATACTTTAGTTTTTACCTCATTTTTTTCTTTGCTCTATTTTCTTTCTTTCTTTCCTTTTTTTTTTTATTTTAGTCCATCTATTTTCAGTGGATGTCCTCATCGACGACCTCCCTCAACTTGAAGCAAAATAAGTCTTAATGAGGTGTCCATGAAGTGTCCATGGTGTGTCCGTGAAGTGTCCGAAATTAAAAATAATAATAATAAAAGTAGACACGGAATTTTGAGTGTTGGATATGTATCCGAAGAGTGTCCAGAAATATCAGTGTCCGACATGATACTTCGTCAAAATAGAAGTGCCCGTGCTTCCTTGATGTGCACTACTGCTCTCACTAAATAAGACATTGGACACTTTTGTGCAAAATAAGTATTTATTTGTCATCATCTTCAAAGATTTGTGCTCTCCACTAAATATCTCTATCCGTTTTTCCTTTTCAATTTATTATCTCAGCTGCTCCACCTGCCTCCAGCAGTTTAGAGACAAATTTATTTGACTCCTTGGCCTTAGTTCCTGTTGGTCCAGTTTCATCAACTTCAGACTCTGCTGTGGCGTCCTATGCTCAAAATCAGGTAATATTGCTTTGATAGATGTAGCATGCTGGGAAGTTATACATTTTTTGGTGTAAAGAAGTAAACAAAATTTTAGATTTCTTGGATGTAAATTTAAATTTAGGTTATACATTTCTATGCTCAAATCAAGGCATGCTTTGATAGATGGAGCACCTCAACTATTCAGACGAACTTTCTGACCCTACAACATTTGGTTGTCAAAGAAACTCTTTGAAGGTGTTTGGATGTGAAATTATAGAGTGATTATTAATGAAGGGTTATTTTAAGTGAAGCTCGTTTGAATGTGGTTATTTGTAGAGGGGTTGCAGTTGATAACTCGTTTGGATGATGATTTCTTTAGAGTGATAGCGGATAATAGCTCGTTTGGATGTGTTTAGAAATGAGTGATTATTTTAAATGGTTAGAAATGAGTGATTATTTTGAGTGGTTGAAAATGAGTGATCATTTCTAACCATTTAAAATTATTTTGAGTGGTTGAAAATGAGTGATCATTTTAAATGATTACAATAGATGGTTTGGATGTGGTTGTTTGAAGATAAACTGTAAATGATCATTTGTATAAGTTTGTTAATAACACGAAACAAACACCTCTATAGAAAATTAATTCCTAGTTAATTGTCAAACATATATTAACCTATAACTTTTTGGTTCCCAAAGACCATCTTGACCACAAATCAACTCATGATATATTTATCAATTATTGTTATTGGCAGAGTGATATTTTTTTTATCTTATTTTATGCTCAAGCAGACTTTTGAAGACCCATTTGGCGACTCGCCTTTTAAAGCCATTTCTTCCTCTGATGTCAAAGATCGAGCACATATTCACCAGGAGGAATCATTTTCAGCAGCAACTTATTCCACACCAAACATCCCTGTTCAACCTCAACCGAACTTTCCCCAGCCTCGCGAAGAGTCTCTGCAACATCAAAATATTGGTTTACTGGCTGACCTTCTTCCTCCTCTTGAGTCGTTACCTGTTGGTATTTCTCAGCCTGCATTTCCAGTACCGAACAGCCAACCGGTACAACCTCATTTTCCAATCGTATCTGGCATGCCTGCACAGCCTAATTCTAATAACTTGGGGAATTATCAGCAACATGGAAATGTAGCTCCCGTAAATTTTCAAAGTCAAACCGAACCCGTGAGAGAGTTCAGCAATGGAATGTTCATGGCACAGGGAGGAACACCCGCTCATGTCAATTCATATATGGCTCCTCCCAATGCTGGACCTAATACACAACCCAACAATTTTGAATATTCTCAGAACGGTTCCACAGCACCCACGAGTTCTCATGTCGCAATTCTACCTACTAGACCGCCTTCCCAGCTTGCTGGTACGAACTTTAATCCGCCACTTCTGTAGTTCCAGTAGCTTCTCAAGTATCTTACCAAGCCCCAAATTTTCCTGTTACAAAATCTTATCTTGATGTTATGGATGTTTTAATTCTCAAGCAGGAACCTATACATCCATGGCTTCCCAGCAAATTCCTCCGTCAACTGGAATGCTTTCAACTGCATCTCAAGCTTCGAAGAACCAGTTCGAGACCAAGTCTACAGTATGGACTGACACATTAAGCAGAGGGCTTGTCAATTTAAACATATCTGGACGTGAGTTTTCCCCCTTGATTTCATTACATCGCTTGCACACACAGATGAAAGCTTAACTTGTGTTGATTTTTCGTTTGCACGTACGGGTTGTTTCATCCGTTTTAAATTTCTCATGTTTTTGAATCATAATTTCTCCATGTGCAGCTAAAACAAACTCATTGGCGGATATTGGTGTTGATTTTGAAGCCTTGAATAGGAAGGAGAAGAGGATGGAGAAGCCGAGTATAGCTTCAGTGTCATCTACCATTAACATGGGTAAAGCTATGGGCTCTGGTTCTGGGATAGGCCGAGCTGGTGCTAGTGCACTAAGGCCTCCTCCAAATGCAATGTTGGGTTCGGGTTCGGGCATGGGTATGAGAGGATATGGAGGTATGAATCAACCCATGGGTGGCATGGGGATGAATATGGGAATGGGGCAGCAAGGAATCCAAATGCAGCAACCTCGAGCGAACATGCCCGGTGCATACAATCCGATGATGGGTGCCGGTGGCTATGCCCCTTCACAACCACCATACAGCAGCTACCGATGACGTCAGACATCGTTATAGTTGTGTTAGATACTCTCGGCTTGTTTATCAGGTTAAAAAGGATTAGATAGGATACCGGCATCAAATATTCGAAGGTCTACATCCAACCCAAGATTTTATGAGTCTATAATTTTCCCCAGAATGAAGGTCTTCTTCATTGTTTTCTACCATATCTTCTTCTGTTAGTCATTCTTTGTGAGTTGATTTATGCTTTTAATTTCTTGTTATGTTATTATTACTTGATTGAATACATATTAAAGAATAAGATACAATGCTGAATGCTCAAAATTTCTCATTCATATGTTTTTAGTATGCTGTTTGTTTCAGTTGAATCCTGTTTTTAAGAGATCTTATTTGGTTCGGGAAAAAGGAAATATCAGACTCAGTGAAGGGCTGAGTTTTCATGCATCTTAGGGATGTTTAGTACTAATATTTCAAATTAGTATTTACTAAATAAAAAAACTACTTTCAACTAAATTTTTTTGTGCCATCCGTACTTTTAAATACTAATTTTAAATATTTTAAAAATTATATTAAAAAAAACTTTTTTATTATAATCATTATTTTTTAAATACTCAAAATAAATTCTCATTCTAAATACTTTTGAAAACTATATATAAATAAGTTTTTTACTGCAATCATTACTTTTAAATATTTAAAATAAATCCTCATTTTAAATATAGTTCTAAATTCTCTTAAAATTTACCTCTAAACAAATTTTTGACTACAATCATTTACTTTTAAATACTCAAAATAAATTATCATCGTAAATACTTTTAAAATCTCAATCTAAACAAAATTGATCAAATTTGATATCAAACTATAAGTCGAAGCAACTTGTTCTTTTAATTTAAGAGTTGGTTACGGAAGGATTTTGTACTCGAATGTTAGATTAATTTCAAACAAAATGGGATCTATCAAGACTTGGAAGTTATTAGCGGAAAGGAGAGAAAGGGAAGAGAATGATTACATACACCAATCGGTTGACAACAACTTTACTAGTTCCAACATAGAAAAAAACCAGAGAGAAATCTCAATAATGAGAACGAAACAAAATGTTTGTGCCGTTGCCTTTGATGATGGAAGATGCTCCAATGGTCTATTGAATATCATGATTGAAGGGGGAAACAATAGAGGAAAGAGAGATGAAGTAAAAAGTTAGCATCATTGCAAATTATGAGTGAAGATTGTTGAGAGGGAGAAATGACACTGCTGGAGATGGGCCAATGCTTGAAGAAATGCATCAAGAAAGAAACCGATCCTCACTCCCGCTGTCGAAAAAAAAACTGAGCGACAAGCTACTACTGACAAGTAAATTCCGCAGCCATGGAAAACGATCTTCACTCCTGTTGTTGAAGAAAGAGGTGCCTAAAAGAAGAGGGAAAAAATGGAAAAAGGGTAAAGTGAGCCTTCCTCCTAAGGCACCAGAGGAATGGCAAAGTTCTTGGAGGGAAATTTTTTTAGATAGGTTAAAAAGTATACTTTTGCTTCTTCAAGATTTTTTTTCCTTGAATTGGACATGAAAATTATTACAATGATTTAAAATTGATTTTTTTTTTTTTTTTTTGGAAACAAGAAATATTATACCTAAAATAACCAAGTCCGTCTCTAGGCCAAGTGATATTTGAAAAGTGTCTACAAACTAATTTCACTCATGAATCTCGACATGGGATCTTGAGAGAAGCACACTTTTAAAACTCAAACTTTCGACCACCGTGCCATCCTTTTGAAACTATTTTAGATATTTATTAATACTCCCAACCATTTAAATACAATTATTTTCACTACTTCAGTTCATATCCTCAGTCCTTCTGATTGGTCCTCACGAACCAACCATCATTTCATCTACTTTGAGTTATTGTAGTTAGTTAGTGTAGTTACCGTATGTTTTGACTTTATACTTTCAAATGTTCAATTTTAGAAAATTTCAAAATTAATTCATACAGTAAGTTTATTATTAAATTTTCAAAACAAAAAATATATCGTACACGCAACTATGCTTCGAGGGCTGAGATCGTATCAAATCGCCAAGCTGCTTGAAATGATGTCCTGCAAGAAGATCAACAAATGTGTTACATATCACACTAAGTTCTTTTACTTTTTCTTTTTTCTGAAAACATCACATTAGGTTCTTGAAATCTAGACTAATTGCCCGAGGGTATATAGCTACAAACTCTAGATATAATATCAAATCATATAGTCAACTTCCCACATGTCTAAACAGTTATTTGCATCAAAGCACAGAAAATGGATGAATTCAGGAAAAATAGAGAGTTTATGCGACTTTAAAGATATGAAATAAGAATAAGAAATGGAACGAAACTGACTTTTCCCTTGCACCGAAGATAAAAATGGTTAACAATTGAGTTCTATTTTTTGACAAATATGGATGTAGGACTAATTTACAAGCCTAGTTTTCAATCGTGTAAGTTTTAGGTCTCCCACATCACGACTTCAATTTTTTTTTTTTTTTTGAACCGGAAAAGCGAAGCTTTGCTTCACTATATCTGGAGTATCTACGCCCATCCCTAGACTAGGCACTAGAAGACAACGAAGGAATGAAGACACGAGAGGTGTCTACAAATTAATGTCACAGGTAAGTCTCGGGCTTGGAACCTTGAGGGAGCACACCTTCAAAATCCAAGCCTTCAACCACTGTGTCATCCCTTGGGAACATATTTTTCTCAACTCGTGCTTCAAATATTCTTAATTTACAGCCTCAAGTTCATAATGATAAATTTTGTAGTATTAGTTTAAACAGTGGATGAAGTAATCTAAAAAATGCAGCATCAAGTGTTGGAGGGATTCTGATAATTTTGCATGCAGACAAGTGCATTTGTAGTACTACTATCTTTCAAAGAATGTACATATGTTATTAATACCTTCATTGGCTCATGAACTTTTATGACAATTGCAATGCACAAAATGAAGTCACTCCAAAAAGACTTCAATCCGGTCACCCATACCATCAACAAAATCCAACAACAGTTTCCCTCCCATTTCGCCCGCTGCGTCGTCCATCAGTTCTTTGATATTTACACCTCCCAAAGCTATACATCAAAAACATGCCAATTTGGTTGTTCATAAAAGATATGTTCAAATATCAATTTTGATCACTTTGTGGTTAAGTAAAAACTACCTGGAACCATATTTGTTAGTCCTTCCAAAAATCCTGCCTGAAATAGAGATATATAGAAAAATCCTCAAACAATGAACTAGAGATAATGGAAGGAAACAACAATAATAATGGGAAGTTTGATTTGAAACTGATCTAGGCAGGGAACACTAAACAATAAGGGTGTGTTTGTTTTTGGTAGAAATGAGTGGAGTGGGGTGGAGGGGTTAATAGTGGTTGAATATTTGTTTGAGGATTAATGTTAGTAGTGGTTGAGTAATTAATTATTTGTTTGGGGATTGGTGTTAGTAGTGGTTGAGTGATATGTTTGATGTGAAATTTGATGGAGTGGTTTAATGAGTAAGAATTGTTATTTACAATCAAAGAGTAGTGGTTAACTATTCCTCTTCTACCAAAAACAAACATAGCCTAATAACTAGACTGGACCTAGTTCTGATCGCCCATATTACATAAATTCAGCTACGAAGAACATATACAGGAATGCATAACTTCACTAATTGAAATTTTCTGTCAATGAAAATTGAATTCAGTCAGCCAAATAGGAAGTTGATATCAAGAATATTCAGCAGCTAATATATTTATAAAAATTCAAATAATATGCAAGTACGACAACGTTAAGAATCAAGATCATGCTCAAGCTACTTAGCAATCCTGGATGTACAGCTTGTTAAATTAAAAAAGATGTAGCCAGCCGGTACTTTTATTATTGTTGTTGAACATTATTGGAAAGGTGTGTTCTACAAACACAATTCAAAAAGACAATAAAAGGACATTTTATCTTCAATACTTACAGGAATCCTAACATCAAGTCTCTCGAATCCATCTCTTCCGGTTATTTTGACTCTCAATCTCCGGGACCAGATACCAGAAAATGGACCTTTCGATTCATATGCACCATAGCTTCTGTATATCTCAGGAGTAATCACTTCAACAACTGGACCTTGAGGATTTTGGTCTTTCTTCTCTGAGTCAACTTCAACCCTACGTTGAGGACTGCTTATGCTGCTGCCCACTGACAATACAACCTCAATTTATATAAAGTGACAATGGAATAAATGTACTACAATAGTTTATGTCAAGCATGCTATTGCCCATTGAGAAGAAGATTAAGCTAATTACATTATAAAAACAACGTGAAACTTATATTTGCAACAAAGCTAAAGATCAATCATGATATTGTCCTACTCTACCTCGGTGAACTAAAAACCAAGCATAAGAACACGTGCTAGCATGTAGATTGGCTGCTAGCAGCAGCAAATGCACAACTTTTTTATTTTCTAAGAGAAATGCATACTATTTGACGAAGAAAACATCTTACTGAAGAAGTTGGATGACATAAGAAGTTGAACATCAATTGTCTATTCGAAATGGGCAGTTGAACCTATTGGTGGAGACAAGTATTTTATTATTAAATTCCCTCCTAATTGGAAAAAACAAGTATAGGGATAGAGAATGAAGGAGGATAGGAAGAAGAAATTGTTACCCTGAATTCTGACGGTTTCCTTCTTTTTTTCCTGTATTCTTTCTTTTTTCTTTTTGGTAAAAAAGCAAACTTTTTTTAAACAAATGGAAATTTCGAAGAGCATACAAAAAAAAGGCCAAAAGACGACTTTCATTTTTTATATTTGTGTGTGTCTACCCCGACTTATGTGCATCTCGACTAATCTAGAAGACAACCGCCTAGTTTCACTGTATTCAATTATCAATAAAACTCATAAGAAATCAATTCCTAGGCTGATCAATATCATGGTTTGAATCCATTACCCATTTTTTATATCCTTGAGTGTCTTGGCCAGCTTGCATGCACTTCGACTATTCTCAAGAGACATACCGTCTAACCTTGCAACATTTGGATGTTAAGAAAATCTTTAGGAAATTAATTCTTAGGTTTATGGTCACCATGGATTGAATTCATCGCTTCTTAGTTATGACACTCTTAATCACTTGGTTACTCAACAATGGTTTAAATTCATTACCTCTTAGTTCCCAAATGCCTCTTTGACCAATAGTTGGTTTCCTTCTAATTGGTCTCTCCTAAATTTTCAAAATTTTCAAAATTATATGTATAAAAAACAGCAAGGATGAAAAATTTTGCTACTCTTTCTTAAACTTCTTGATCGGCCCATAAAGTGCAATAGGTTCACTTGGAGAGAGTGAAAGATTATAAACCTTTTATAGAAGGCTGGCTAACAGAAGAAGCATATTTCTTCTCTTCTTCATAATAAGAGTTGAAACCTAATATTTCCTTCATCTCTCCAAAAGTTGGCAAGGTTCCAGGAGAAGGCAATCGTCCTCCTTTAATTGCAAGCAGTGCATCCTGCAAACAGTAAAATGTAGACAACAATTATAATCTCGGACTGTACTTTTCGTATTCACTACTCCATGAGTTTACATCTTTAAGCTTTAGACTCTTTTCATTAAAGGTTCCATTTTGTTAAAAAAGGGTTATTTGCTAGCACAAAATAATAATTAAAGAAATAACTTTAGTGGAGTGAGATTTAAATTTAGATGCCCAGCAATACCCTCATGTTTAATGGAATTTTATGTGGGCAACTATATAGTTTAACCCTTTTTCAAAAAACAAGTACCTTCTTCTCTGTCGTAAATTTGAAAATTTCATCTTGAAACCTACACGTCCACTAGAGAAATTTCCTTCGTCTTTTTTACCATTCAAAAACAATAAGAAAAGGAAGGTTTGAACATATAACTTCAAGATTACTAGGTTATACAATATGTCGCTAAAGCTCTGTTCTGATTGGTGAGAAATTTCCTTCTTCTAATAAGCAACAAATCTTTAATTAAATCTATGAGATGTAAAAAGAAACCCAATGGAGATTACGAGAAGGCACTCAAAATGACGTTGATGACTAAAGAATCATAATTATAAAATAGAGAAGATAGGGTACTCCAAGTAGAATAGAAACATGAAATTAGCTATAATCCAAATCTGTTCCTAATCTATTTTCTTGTCTTCAAATATTCTGGATTTCCTTTCATGGGATTGAAGTTCCTACCCATAATTTGTATTAATCGTTTAATATTATGTCACGTTATATGATCAGATTTTTAAACACGTGATAGGTTACATGCCATACCTGCATTGCTCGAATGGATACGCCAAGCAAGGAAAGAGGATAAGCAACAAGTTTGTATCCAATTTCCTCCAGTTCGAGAGGATTATAAATGGGTGTCTTTCCTCCTCCTTCAAGCATATTGGCCTACACAAAAGTAGAAGAGCTATGCCAGTCAATTAAGAATCATGGACTGTGATATCATACTTGTACATAAATTTAACAGAGAACATATAGGAAAAACATATACAATTTTTTTTCCAAAACACATGATCTATTGACACTTCTGTTGGAATCTCACCAGCTTCCAAATTTTATTCCATATTCTCCTTGAAACTATAGCGATATGATTCACCTTAGAAATTGTCTTCTTCCTTGTATATTGTTTACTCACATTCTGTGTTTTTTAAATCAGTCTTCCACATTTATTAATTTTCATTTCTCCTTATTTGCATGTATATCCCCTTATGTTTCTTGCTTTTTTCTATAAATAACGGGAAAGAAAAGGGAAAAATAAATCTTTTTTTTTTTTTGAGTTCAACTACAATTAGAGGAATGAGATTCGAATCCACGATCTCTTAGCCATGGGAATACATTGATGTCGCTGAGCTACTGTTCTTGTTGGCTTCTTCCTTCACTCTCACTCTCCTATTTTGTTCTAAATTACAGTCAAATCAGATAAAGGGAGACAATTCCAATAAAAGAACCCCTACCAAGTCAAACCTAGGCTACCAACTCTTTACAAGCATGCCACCAAAATGTGAACAAAAACTGCTGTCAAAACAGAATTGAGACTGAAAGTTTAAGTTCAAAAGAAAAAAGAGAATGAGTTTTTTTATAATCAGGTTAATTTCGAAAAATATTTGTCTGAAAATGCATAAAAAGAATATGAATGGCACAGTCATGCACTTGGCAACCAAATTTTCCTTTATTTCAAAATTATAGCTTCATCGGCAAATAGCTCACAGTAATGTTGTTTTAAATGGTGAAAAGCTCACTTGAAGACTCTACGTTATGTTATAAAAAAAGACTGAATTAGAAACATCTAAGAAGGAGCTTTTATTTCAATCATTCATGCAATGAACATTTCCTATATGAGAGTTGAATGCAAATTGCTTAATTTTTATTTTCTAGTCAGGAAATCAAAAGATACCATCTTAGGTACTTTGGGCGAGATTTTACAAAAGGCCTCCATCTCTTCTTTTGATGCTAGCGCATCAATGAAAAGAACATCAGCTCCAGCATCAGCAAAGGCCCTTGCTCTCCACAGTGATTCGTTAAGGGACACTGCTTGACGAGAATCAGTTCTAGCTACAATGACAATGTCGGAACCACTTTCTTTTCTAGCATCAACAGCTGCTTTTATCCGCAACACAGCCTCATCTCTAGATACCACTTTCCTACCTTGTGTATGGCCGCATGCTTTTGGAGATACCTTGCCACGATAATCTTGTAAGCAAAAAAAGTGACCCTAGATAACTGAGAAAACTCTATGACGAAAAAAAATACGTACTTTATAACGAAGGATGCTAGTTGATACATCACAATGATTAAGAAAAAAAAGTATTTCTGGGTTTCAGGGAGCCAGAGAAAGATAGGTAGAACCAAAGAAAAATAGGTAAAGTTTTTAACATTCAAACAAAATTAGTTGTACTGCCGAGATCAAATATACATTTTTAAATGGATTAGATACTCCTAAAATAAAATTCCTTTACCAAAAAAAAAAAAGAACTCTTCACAAATTAATATTAGGTTGCTAGAAATAAAAGCATAAAAATTGGAAAGAGCCAAGCAATTTAGAACAATTAAAACCGATAAAAGAAGAAACAGTTTTAAGAGAACAAATATAGCTATATTAAAAGTGAATGCAGAATTGCTATAAAAGAACCTGATCTTCTAGGATGATTCCCGCAAAGCCAGCTCGAATATACCCTTTCACAGTCCTCTTCACATTCATTGCATTGCCATATCCATTATCCCCATCCCCAATAACAGGAATTGACACTGATTGAGTAATAAGTTGCCCTTGATCCAACATTTCACCATATGACATGAAACCCGTATCTGGCAATGCCAATCTAGCAGCCGATATCGAAAATCCTGCAAATTCAAATAACACCAGCTTGCATGGCTAAATTAAATCCTCGAGTAGCAATCCATACTAAGAATAAGACAATAAATTCCTTCCAGAACGCTAACGGAAACAAACTAACACATTCAACTCAAAAAATTGATTCTAAGGCCAGACTTTCATCACGCCATCGATTAAGCTCAAAATACTGAAAAGAGCAAAAGAGAGAAACTGACCGCTGGTAAAGCAGTAGAGAAATCCAGCTCTCTCGACTAGCTTAGCACTGAGAGCATCGAAACAAGCGGGGCCTTGATGGACGCCAGGCATCTCCAGAATCCTCCGGAGCGTTTTTGCTGGAGATTCAACAACAAATTCATCGGTGTTTCGAGCTGACTTCGCCATGATTCGAGTGAGCCGCGTCTGATGCGGATTGCTGGAGAGAGAGATGCTCCGTTTGATTGACGGCGGACATG
This sequence comes from Cyclanthera cordifolia, assembly GCA_037832605.1. Taxonomy (NCBI): domain Eukaryota; kingdom Viridiplantae; phylum Streptophyta; class Magnoliopsida; order Cucurbitales; family Cucurbitaceae; genus Cyclanthera; species Cyclanthera cordifolia. The sequence continues at coordinate 12,026,174 of JBBMEG010000022.1, forward strand.
ATGGAGATAGATGAATTGAATCGGGTTGTGATGAAGGCAACTGGAAGCGGAGAGATGAACAGTGTGAGAGTGAGAATGTGAGAGCGCCATCTTTGCTCGCCACAGAGAGCTTCATCGCAAATTTTCGGATGAAATTGGCTGGAAGAAATGGAAGAGAGAGTTGCCTATTATCAGAGATACTAGTGGTAAAATAATATTTTCTTACTCCAATTTCTAACTTTATTTTGTTAGTCTTCCTAGCATTTCTTCCATTTTTGTTATTAATAATTTTAATTTTTATGATTTCAAAAATATTAAAATTTTTGTTATTTAAATTTACCCTAAGTTCTGACGGGTGTGTTTCATTATTTTTTTTATGTAATCAGGTTCAACAGTACAGTCACAAGTTTAACAATTATAAAAAAAAAAAAAAAAAAAAAACATTTTATTGTGAATTGATCTCGTGGCTATAATTGGTTTAAAATTTCATATTAACATGAAGCATAATCCAATTAAAACTCCTAAAAACATATTAAACAAAAAAAAAACATTATTTTTAAGAAAACCCATTCATGTCATTGACTACTCATTAAAATTTTGGAAGTATGAAATTATTGTTGAAACTTGCATTGTCCCTCGATCGAGAGAGAGAGGACACGATCGAGAGAGAGTGAGTTGTCTTATAAATGCGACAATAGTAATATTTTTAACACGTAGATAATGTCATCTTTTTTATTTTAAAATCTTGAATGACACGTGTAAATGAATTTTGAATTTTTATTGATTTGAATATGTTCGACTGATTTTGAAGGTTTATGGATTTGATTTGTTGGATGTTCTGAAGTCTTGGATTGTTGGGCTGAAAGCTTGAGTCTTGTTCTCAATTCCGGGTCGTCTGTGAATGAGACATAATTCTCTATTTGTGAGCTTGTGCTTTATGGGCCTTCGAGCCTAACCTTGTACTTTGGATTTACTACATGGCCTAACATAATTTGGACCTAAAATCCAAACAAAGCAGCATTTTATATTAGAGAACAATTATAAATTTGTAATTGACCCAATATTTAACTGGATTTATTTGTAAATGACGTGACAATTTATTATTGGTCGATATTTCTCAATCAACAATAGTATATACATTTAAATTTAATTACCTTACATACCATAATAAAATTTGAGACTAATGGCTATGATCTCTATATATATATATATTTTTTTTTGTTGGACAATTATATAGTATCTTAAGGATCAAACCCAAAAAAATCAATCATTTAAATTGCATAAGTGTGTGTGTATATATATATATATTAATATGCTAACTAGCACTAGTTTCATAAAGAAAGAAAAAGAAAATAAAAGATTAAAAAAAAAAAAAAAAACTTTTGTCTTGGCATGAACTTGTGTACTAGGTTAAAACAAAAACATGTGTAAGTCTATCTTGTCTCCCTTTCACTGTTGTACTCTACCCTTACACTTTTATTTAATAGCTAAAATAAAAAAAATAGATGTGGTCCATTTTTTTGTTATATATTTTTATTTTAATATACAAGTTAGTTTTCATGTTTCTTTTAAAATTTTAACAATTTTAAATTGATTTTGATGTTAAGATGGACAATAATACTTTGAATAAAAAGAAAAATTCAACCTTAAATTTAAAATAATTTTAATCAAAATTGGTTGAATAGTATTAACTTGATAGAGGAACAAATATAACATGAATTTTAAAAAGAATGATTTTTTTTTTTTTTTGAGATAGATATATCACACTATACCCGAATAACTATGTCCGTCCTCAGGCCCGATACCGAAATATATCAAAGAAGTGGAGACTACAGACTATTGTCACACATAAGTTTCAGATCTAAAATTTTGAGGAACACCTTTCGAGCACAAGTCTTCAACCAGCTGCATGGATTTAAAAAAATGAATATAATTGAATATATTTCAAAAAAATTAGTTAAAAAAATTAATAAAAAGTTTTTTTTTTTTTTAAAGAAAAAAATTCAATATATTGGAAAATTTATGTAAAATAAAAACTTTACTAAAATAATATTTTAAACTCGCGAATATTTTCTGATTGACCCATTTGTCAATTTCCACGTTTATGAAACTGAGATTTTTAACTCAAAAAACAAAACAAAAAACAAAAATAAAAACACACGGAGATTTCTGAAACGCATTTGGAGTTCTTCCCTTTTCGCTGACGTTCGAATCACGATGGTCAATTCGTACTTCGAATTATACGTAGTGATCTTTACCAATCTCAGATTTGTTCAACTTTGATCTCTTTCTCTCATGGCGATTTCTGTAGCGTCTTCTCTTACCCTCGGTAACCGCGATCATTCGCTTATTTTTATGTATTTAATTCATTATTTTTTGCATTTGGGATCATCGATTTTGACCTACTGTGATCCGTCGAATTCCCGTTTTTTAGATGAATTGATCGTTTGGACATTTTTTGTACGAGAGGATTATCGATCGTCAGTTTTCGAATTGTTTTTTCGATTACCCACTTGCCAATTATGTGATGGGTTAATTTGATTTGGTGTGGGGTTTCGTTTATTTGGATCGTGAAAGATAAACAATTGATGAATTTGTATTATGTGTTTGTCCTGGAACTGTGATTTTTTTCATAGAACTATTAAGGTGTTAGGGGTTCTGATCTTTAGAAGCTCTTGCTTTGGATTTCTGTTTTGTCAACCACCACTAATGTGGATTTGCCATTAGGGCATTGCATTTTATTAACCATTCAAACTTGAGGTTTTTTAACTAACTGAAAATGAATAAAAATTCATGCAATGGGAAAGAAATAGTGTAAATTAGTATCTTGTTGGTTGAGGCTTGAAGCTTTCTACGTATGCTTCTTTGGAGATCTCAATTCTCAGGTTCGAGCCTTATGAGTGTGCTTAATTATTAAATTTCTTGTTGTCTCCCAGTTTTGGTCCTTGGGACGGCCGTGGTGTCCTCAGGTATTCGGAGCAAATCTCCGCTTTCCTGATTTCATAAAGAAAAAAAATCTCGTTTATGACACTCAATTACTTTTTTTTTCTGCTTGTTTACAACTTCAAGTTTTTTCATCATGAGTCGCATTTTATTCAACATTGAGTTGTGATTGGGTTGTTCAATTCAAATCCTTCATTTTGTAGCTTTTGGTTTGAGTTTTGTTCCTTATCTCTGCTCCCTGATTTTTTAATGTCGTACAGAAGGGGCTTGTTGCTCGACATCATATGCATTCAAAAGCCGTTGGAAGAGATCTTCTTTTGCTGTTCGGTGAGTTTATGATATTGGCAGGTTATGATCTATTGTAGCTTGTTGTCAATCTGTTCTTATAAAGGCATGAACGCAATGCCTTGATTGTTTGGTGCTATTTTTCTCATGCTTGCATAGTCTCATGGAGTAAATTTTTGGCAGTGAAAAAAATAAATCAGAATGAATTTGTTTATTTATTACCTTTTGTTTTTTTGTTTTTAGAAAAGAGGCTTTTGATATTTTGACTTTAGCTTATCATTTTGAGTTTATGAATTGAATATCTGTTTCTTGTTTCTGTGGTTATTTTTTTAGTGGCAGAAATTCAATATTTGGATCAACTGAATTACATTGGTTGTCTAAGGGACGTGACCTTTGCTTGTCAAAAGTTTCAGTTGCTGCTGATTATCCAGATTCAGTTCCAGATTCGTCAAGTTATTTGACTAATAAAGGTTATCATCCTCTTGAAGATCTAAAAGTTTGCAAAAGAGCACGGAATACTGAACTCACTGCTGCAGAAGTAGCAAAGACAACTGTGGAGGTTTAGATTGATGGACCCACCCCTGTCGTTCCTCTTGAATCTGTTTATTTTGTTTTTTGGATATAGCAGAAGTAAACGTGGTTAATATAAATTGTTGTTTACCATGAAAATAACGTTTAGGTAGAATCAAATATGGTTTCACCTTGTGACTTCGTGTACTCATACTCTTCTATTTTCTTTTCTTTTTCCCTTCTATTAGGTCAATAGCAACGCTTTGGTATTATTTCCTGGAACTGTGCACAGTGAACCACATGAACAAGTATCGTGGGATGAGCTTCAATACGTTATTGACGATTATGGAGGTTTTTTTTTTTTTTTTAATCTCTTTTCACTATTTCATTGATTTTCTCTTCTTAATGGTTTGTTATTTGTATGGATGCTCATACTGTAGCTGAGATGCTGAATCAAATTTGGTAATATTTTGTTCTGTTCAGATTTGTATTTTGAAATTTTTGATCGTGTGAACATGTTAGAAGATCGTGGAGCATCCAATCCTGTGGTAAGGTTCTACATGTTTTAGATATATTATTGAAATGTATTAATTGATAAAGATTAAGTTAAATGTTTTAGGTCTACACGTGCCATTTTATGCATTTCTTTTGAACCTCCTATTTATATGTACAATCCTGTGGTAAGGATCTTACCTGAATATGGTAGGGAGATTATGGTATTTATATGACTTCATCCGCAGAATGCTTTAATTGGAATGGACCTGCAAATGTATGAGAGTAGGAGGATGATTGGAGAATATAATGCGGCAGACAGTGGTGATGGTGATATTGTTCCTTTTGATTATGACTATATTGAGGTAAATGTCTAGCTGTCTTGTTTCAGTTCAGATTTTTCTGATTTTTTTTTAAGTCGTTTATATACTAGAGTTAATGTTGCCACATTTCTATATTGGCCTTAAAGGTAGTGGAAACCGATTTGGTCGATAACCTAGTTGACTGGGGAGTTTCAGGTGTTTCTAGCATGGTTCATCCCATATATTTTGCCAAGTGCTTGAATGAGGTGATTGCCACTGGTACCTTGTTATCGTTATAGCAAGTACAATGTATACTATATTGTTGTAAATAGCTTTGTTATTAGTCTATTTTACCTTCATTATAAACTTTTTTCTTTTTAATATCCCAACCTGCTCCTAGCAACTAAAGTTTACTGTTTATAATACTTTCGTTAGATCTTGGAAAGTTCAATCGAATCTTTATTAAATGTTTGTTACCTATAGGCTATCGATATGGAATATGACCAAAAGATGAAGCATCCTTCAAATGGAGTTTCTATTATGGGATGTCTCAGACCTGCATATGCTGATGAAGCATCTTATATAAGAAGATTATTGTGCTTCGAAGAAAGTGAAGACTACAATACCGAATGGAAAGGTAACCTACTCATTATGATGAAATAGAACTGGGAACTAGAATGACAAAACTAGTTCTTTTTTTTCGAGCCTATGAATTGAATGATTGAATTGATTCGTTATAGACCGTTCAGAAAACACTTAGCCAATCTCATGCCTATTTCTTTGTCTGACGTGAGTATGTTCCTTAATTTGGTATGATTGAAGAATGTGCTACAACAACTTCCACTCCTTGCACCATATTTAAGGGGATTGTTTTAAAATAAACTTTTCACTACCATGTTTAAGTATATATTTCCACATTTTAGTTTCTAAGCATTATTGTCTTTTTGTTGATGAGTTCTTCCTAGTCACCACGTTTTTAACCTCAGGCTTAGAAGACGATACCTTGAGCTTTGAGTCCAAAAGTGATAGAATCAGCCAAAAATCTACTTTCTACAGGTTGGAGATAATGAGAATTGAGCTCTTCACTATGTACGGAGTTCAGGTGTGTATATCATGATCTGCAGTAGTAGTGACTAGTAATATCACAAGAACAAATGTATTGGCTATTTATCAATAGAACAGTAGAATATTAAGGAAAAAAATTAATAAAGAAAAGAGTCGCCAAAAGAAGAACAAAAATAATTCTGAAAGTTCTTGCACTGATAACTTAAACATACTATTTTTTAATGGGCTTTTGCAGTCTGAAATTCGTTTGCAAGATTTTCAAGATGCCGAACCTGATATTCTTATGCACTCTTCTGCGGAATTTGTTGAGCGTTTTAATGAGAGAGGTATTAGTAGCAATATTGCCCTTAAAGCTCTTTGCAAAAAGAAAGGTCTTCATGTTGAGGTAATTTTTTATTTTCATTATGCTATGATGTTTTGCAAACATTTATTTTCTTATAACGTTGTTGATGATATGACAACTAGTTCATCAATATGTAAGTTTGATCCGTCTAAGAATTTTTTTCATACTAAGGAGTTTTCTGGTAAGTCTCCTGGTTTTATTGCATCCCATTCCCTTTCCTCCCTTCACCTTAATGACTACAACAAAAACAAAGTGATCACTTTAACATTATTTTCTGACGTGATAATTTTTTTTTTAATGTGAACATTGGATGAAAGCACTCTTATCTTGTAAATCTTCATTGGTTAAGTGCCTTGCAAATCATATAATGCTAAGACATTATGATTCCATGGTGGTCACCTACTTAAGAATTAATCTTTCTTATAAATTACTTTGACAACCAAATAAAGTAGGCTCATATGGTTAATCTATGAGAATAATTGAGGTGCAAATTTATTCCGGATGTTGGACTGTGTGAAATGTTTTGGTTATACATTTTTTGAGTTGGCCATACCTTGTTTTAGGTACTTTGGTTGGTTTACTGCATTGCTTGGAGATCTCTTCTTGTTGATTGCCTCGGTTTAGTTTGGTCATCCATGCAAAATGGAGAAAGAAATACTTTGGAGCTTTTATTTTTTTTCTCATTCTATTTGATTTTTTGTAAAGATAGGGTCTCTTTCCTTTTTGTAGTTTTTGGTAAATCCATTAGATAGGGTCTCATGCCATCAATGAAATTAAATAGTCTGCAGGTGTTTGAGTTTTTATTTTTGCGCATCTCGACTAATGTCACAAGATATTTGTCTGACCTACTACATATGATTATCGAGAAAACTCGTAAGATATAAAATTCCAAGTAGGTAAAGATGTTCCAGGCTTGAACCTCTTTCCTTTGAAGTCCTTTGCTTTTTCATTGTCCCCAACGACTACTAGGGTAGCCCATGATGGTTTGCATCAGCTGCTCGAAATTTCAAATTTATTGTGATCATTAGGTAATCAGATCTTGCTATTTTTCTTCAATTGAAGTCCATCTTTTTTAAATCACCTTCCCAGCTGGACAGTTATTTTTGTTCTCTTTTCAATTTTTCATCTCCACTGTATCTGATCTTTTGTTGTTCTAGTTTTTTATGTTTTCTTTAATTTTGTATTGTTATTTTTGTAATTGTCATTTTAGGTTGATTGTATTATTTTTTTTTATATTCTTAATGAAAAGTTTGTCTCTTGTTTCAATTTTTTTTTCCTCTCTTTCATCGGCTTATGCCATTTTACCTGCTCTAGCCATGTGTGACCCATCTGACCAGAATTAACAATCATGAGTGATGAGTTGGTCTAGTAGTTAAAAAGTCTAAAAAATTCATGAGGTTATGAGTTTGATCCATAATAACTATCAACCTAAAAAATGATTTGAAAATTTCCTATGTGTTTTCTCAAAGTGTATGTAAGCTGGTATGACACAGTCACAGGTATAAAAAAGACATATTGCCTAATTAGAGTTAAAAAAGTTACTGCAGATATGATAGTTTGTGATATCGGCCGCTTTTCAGGATGCTATTCTGGTTGGAGTCGATAGTCTTGGCATGGATGTGAGGGTATGTTTCGGAACAGAAGTACGAACTCTTCGATTTCCGTTTAAAATCCGGGTAAACTATCTACACTTGTCGTCCACGAGATGATTTCTGGTTTATATGAAATTTTACTTCCTGCACCTTCCTCCAGGAATAAACATTTTTCCTTTTAGCTAGTTGCCTCGTTTAAGGTATATTATCCGATTTTCTATGTTGTTATTGCAGGCAACATCTGAAGTTGCAGCAGAGAAGCAAATTCAGCAACTCTTGTTCCCACGGGCTCGTCGTAAAAAGTTACGAAGCCATGGGGTCGGCTTGAGAGATACTGTGAGTTCTTAGAACACCCTTTGTGTGTTTTATTTTGAGATTTGGAGGATCTTAGAAATAAATTTCCTTAACTTAATGACACTTATTTGCTTAAATCTTTGATAACATTAGTCTTAGTTTCAGAACTGTACAGTTGAAGTTGATAATTTATCCTCTGTTTTAATATAGATTACTTTGTCAGCCCTTACTTTTACTTGATACTGGTCTCTGAATTCTTTTTGAGATTCCTTCACATTGATATTACTTGATTAATTTATGACTGCTAAAAAAGTAGTTAAAAATGTTACAACAATGTTATTTTAAATATTAATACAATTTTCACTTAACTGTGACTGTGTTGCTGACGTGGGATGTTTGGATTGAGGTTTAAAGAGTATTTAGAATTTGTATTTAGAATGATGATTTATTTTGAATATTTAGAAGCATTGTGATCGCAGTCAAAAACTTGTTTGAATGTAGATTTTAAGAGTATTTAATATTAGTATTTAGAATGAAGATTTACTTCGAGTATTTAAAAGTAATGATTACAGTCAAAAGTTTGTTTGAATGTAGTTTTTAAAAATATTTAGAATTAGTATCTAGAATGAAATTTTATTTTGAATATTTAGAAGTAATTATTAGTAATGATTACAATTAAAAGTTTATTTGAATGTGATTTTTAAGAATATTTAAAATCAGTATTTAGAATGATGATTTATTTTAAATATTTAGAAGTAACGATTACAATAAAAAATTCGTTTGAATGTAGTTTTTTTAAGAATATTTAATAAATATTAATTTGAAATATCAGTTCAAATACTCATATGAACATTCACAATTGTTAATAGTGCAAAATTTTGACTTGCAGCTAAAGTTTGGAAGGATTTATTTTTTTTATTTTTTTATTTTTTTTTGAGATTCAGTCTTTCAACTTTCAAAGTTAAGTTTTTGAATTTTGGAAAAATGTCTAGCATATTTCAAAATTAACGGATCTACAAGATACAGTGTTTAAAAATTGAAGTTCTTTGATAAAATATATTTCAATCTTTGTTCAAATATATTTTTTGTGGTGATTTATTTGACCCAAAACAAATATTTGTAATGCCTATTTATTGTTTTGATATTTATTAGACGCATTTGTAAGTATTATAATCTAAGGCACGGTCTTTTAAGGGAAAAATAAATAAATCAATAATTAATCTAAGAGTAGCACAACGTCATCTCTATTTATTTTAATAGCGTAAACGGTAAACAAATTAAACCAGAAGCTGCACTAAGTTCGAGGTGTCATGTTGCATATGGTCGCATGTTTATTCGATCTCGTTTGTTATTTTCTTATATATTGATGTCACATTAATTACGTTTCAAAATGTATTATATTATAGGAGGTATGACTTCTTGAAACTTCATTTTTACCAAATTATATGATGATGAATGCAGTATAGTTGAAGTAGTTCTTATTGCATTTTCTTATATAGTCTTTTAAAGATAGAAGCATTTACCAATTGTACCATCCACTTGCGTTTTTGTTCGATTGACTTGCTCGTCGGGTTAGAGCAAGTGTCGCACAATCGCTTTTCTGCTGCATTTGATGTGCGACTGTGACATAGGATACCTGCATAGGAGATATCGACTCTAGACACCTTGTGATTGTACATATACCGAGCCTTGTCAAGTACGTCTTCCTTAAATTGTGAATTGACTCCGTCCAATTCTATCTCAAAAATTAATTGTCAATGAGAGGA
>JBBMEG010000022.1:12035844-12046545 GCA_037832605.1 Cyclanthera cordifolia
ATTAGAATTGATTTAATGTAAATGTATATTATACAATATGAATGAAATTGATATATGATATACTAAAATTCAGATTTGTGCGGGTAATAATTCTGTAGAATTACGTGGCGGTTGGAATATGAACACATGAAAAGATGTGTGGAATAACGAGCTAGTGGCAATTATAATAATTTTCATGATGGAGGTATCACAAAATTTCCTGAATTATTGTCTGATTGTTTTGGTGCGCCACTACAATCTATCGAAGCATTTCATTTTTGGCTAACATTAATTAATTTATACCTCCACCTTCAAGTTTCTACCATTACCACAAGATTACCACAAGAGTTGGTTTGGTTTTAACTTTGTTGACAACATTCAGTGGATAGATTCAGATCAAGCAATTGATTATGCATGCTTAGCAATTATTTCTTTGTGCTATGCAATGTTGTGAAACATTAAACAGACCAACATCTGATAACCACAAGAGTTGGTTTGATTTTAACTCATTTTGCATTTTTTTTTTTTTCTTTTGATAATGTTTAATTTTTGGTTTTGATAAACCTTAAGTTACTAATTTAGAATTGCGTCAAAAGTTTTTATACTACACTTGGAAATAAGCTAAGAAGTTGGTTTTCGGTTCTATTTATTCTAAATTTTAACGATATAATGTGTGCATCAATCTTAGGATCAATTTGTGATGTGAAGAGTAACTCAATTATAGTATAATACTTTTTAATGTATGATCTTCAACATACCCTTTTAAAATTGTGCCACTTTTAAATTTCTTAATCTTCAAACAGATCTTAATTCCATATCCTCTTGTAACAAACACCAACAAAATCTCTTATACATCTCCTCTTAATCTTCAGCGCCACGTCACCCACCGACCCTGACATTTACCCTAAATTCGTCGACAAACTCAAGGCCATGTGTAAAGATTTCAAAGGTGACACTACCATGTCAGCATTCAACGACGTCATGACACCTGGCAAATTCGACAACATGTGTTTCCAGAATTTGGCACGTGGCCTCGAGTTATTGGCTACGGATAATATCCTCGTTAAGGATCCTAGGACCAAGCCGTTTGTGGATCTCTACACCGTTAACCAGACGGCGTTATTTAACGACTTTGCTCACGCTATGGATAAGCTCAGTATTTACGCCGTTAAGACGGGAAGGAAAGGGGAGGTTCGTCGAAGGTGTGACCTTTTCAATTCTATTAAGACTTGAAGTTTGTGTATGTTTTTTTAGATATTTGGATCGTGTTCTTTTTTTTCTTTTTTTTTTTTTAACTTGTGATAATCATAAATTTCATTTCTATTATATTTACCCAACCACTGATTTTTAATATACCCCCTAATAGTCCTGCACACCAAACACTAACTTCCGACATACCCTTTGATATACCTACACAACAAACACTAATATTGTGAAATATATTGTTAAGAACCTAAAGTGATCTTAACACGAATCTACAAGTAGATAAGAATACTAGTGCAATAATAAACACAATTAGAGTAAAAGAGGGATTTAGAAATGGATACTTCTTCATTAATAGCGGGCAATACAGAAAAACATTCACGAACTCGGCACTCCACCTTTTGAAAGGGTGGTTCTCTCCTTAATCTTTCTCAAGATTATAATCCAAGATTCAAAATAAGCATGCCCTTACAAACAGAAACAAAACATATAAATACTATGCTACTAACGGCAACTAACTGCCAAACTAGCCGTTGGAGGTGGAAGGGAGGTTGGGTTGTTGGCTTTGTACTTCCCTGAATAGAAATGAATGAGTGGGGGTCTCACATATATATTACCATGCAAAATCTTTACCATACTATACCATCCGACAAAATCTTTACCCTACAGCCAAACACCCCCATATATATGTACAATAGACTTAGATAAAGCATAACCTCAGGATTTGAAATGACTGCTAATATATTTGTTATTGGCCAAACAACAACATTCTATAATCCCGACGATTCGAAGAGTCTTAGGCGGAAATGGACATGAGAAATAAACGCCAACGCCATCCATTTTGACCAAACAAGAAGAAGAATAATCGAAGGTGGCCTAGCAGCGAATCATGGCCCGAAGAAAAGTGCACAGAGGAGGGTCGTCACATAGGAAGAAGACCGATGGGAATTTGTTTGTGCCTACCCCAGACACTGTAAAGGGAAAAGTGGGCTATCAAGGAAACAATGGAGGTAATGACAGAGGAAGGCAAGTTCAAAGGAGAGACCCAACTCAACATGAGCAAGGTAGTACAAAGAATTAGGGGTTATTTCGGTTTGGTTTTTGTTGGTTTTATGCCAAACTGATAACCGAATCAATATCCTCGATTTTTCAATAATTGGATCCGAATCGATGTCCAATAAATGACAATCATTGGTTTGATTTTCGGTTTTGATTTCAATAAAAAAATTTGTTCATTTTTAAAATTTTTTTTGTCTCATTCACAATTTGATTACTAATTTTATTCTAAAGACCTTCATTTTACTAACAAAAAAAAAAAAAAATCATAAGTATCACAATATTTACAATACTTTTATTTTATATTTCAATTTAAATTGGGTTTTCCATCAAATTTAAATATTAACATGTGTGTGTGTATATATATATATATATATTTTTTTTTTTTTTATTCAGTTGTGTTTGGTATTTTATTGGTTCTTCCCATCATAAACCAAAATCGAACCAATATATTTCGATTATCTAAAATATAAAACCGATCGATCAAATATTGTTCTAAAAAATCGAACCGATTTGGTTCGGTCTGATTTTGTCGGTTTTCGGTTTTTTCTTTCACCCTACGAGGCACAAACATCCAACAAAATTTTGTGAGTTCCACCTTGAGAACAAGGTGGGTATTAACCCGGACCGTGTTGTGAGAAGCTCACAATAATATAAGTATTATGAAAATGGTAAAATAGGGATTACATGAGTGTAGGGTGTCTAAGTTATTTGTCTTGAAAGGAGAGGGAGACAGGGAGTATGGAAAGTAATAGAGAGAGGGACCTGATTTTGAAGGCTAAGTCTGATCAAGGTCCAAGTCTTATCCATTCAGAATGGCTGTTGGTCTTGGTTCATACATTAAACATGGAAGAATACAGCATTCTCTATCAGAAAATAACGTTGCCAATCTTATCCGGAGGAGTTGTGCTTATTTGAAAGCATCAAACACACATGCCATAACTGCAACGGTGCCATTTCCATAAAATTTATGCAAAATTAAACAGAAAAGGGTTGCAAAATTCCACAAGTTTGAAGAAATTAAACAGATCACTATGGAAGTGCAGATCGTCTCGAAAGAAACCATCAAGCCAGCAGGCTATGGGAGAACGAACAATGACGACCAAAAAACGACCTTCCAAGTTTCACTCATGGACATGCTATCTCCAGAGTGTTATACTCCCATTACTTTCTTCTACTCCATGAATGAAAAAACTGATTCCAACGAAGAAGAAACCATCGTTTCTAAGTTGAAACTCTCTCTCTCGCAAACATTGCCTCGTTTCGCAATGCTTGCTGGAAAAATCAAAGGAAACTTTATCGATTGCTCGGATGAGGACAACGACGCTGGCGCTCTCTTTGTACAGGCCAAAGTCCAAATCTCCATGGCTGAGTTTCTCAAAACTCCAAATCTTAATATGCTAGGACAGTTCCTTCCTTTTCCACTTCTTCTAAGTGAACCATTAGAGAGAGCAGTACAAATAGGAGTTCAAGTTAACTTTTTCTCTGGTGGTGGAATTGCAATTGGCCTTAGTTTCTTGCACAAAGTTATTGATGCAACCACCATGAGTGCGTTCATTAAGTCTTGGGCTGCATCTAATGAAGGGAAATTTGAGGAAGTAAGGCGTGGTGATTATAGTGCAGTTTCTTCACTCTTCCCACCAAGAGAAATTTCAGATGGATTTCGTTTGATATCACCACAAACTCCATTTGTGGTGGCGGAAGGAAAAACTAGCACTACTAAAAGGTATGTTTTCGATGCTTTGGCAATATCACATCTTAAAGCTAAAGTTAAATCCGAGAAGGTTCCTAATCCAACGAGTGTTGAAGCTGTAACTTGCTTCATTTGGAAATATGCCATGAAAGCTTCCTCCACATGTAAATCATTGGGTAAGTTTTTTGTTTGTGTTTGTGTTTTTGTTTGTGTGTGTGTGTGTTTTTTTTTTTTAATTTAACGTTTAAGCCAAATTTGAAAATGTTTTCCAGAAATTTCTGAACTCAACACAGCTGGTGATTAAAAAAAGTGTTAAAATATCATTTTTGTATATGAACATGAGTTTTGTCTATTTCAGTCTATGTACTTTAAAATGTAGAATCTTAGACCATGCATTTTCAAAAAAAGTCTTAAAATTGATTCATATAATAAATTTGATGTTAAAATTAATTGAAATTAGTTCAATAATGTTTAATAATTTTAAGTAGATTTTTCATGGATAATAAAAAAAAAAGAAAAGAAAAGAAATTTTATGGATGTCAAAATTTAGTAAAATATCAAATATAACAAAAATTAATGTAAATATAGCAAAAATGGGAAAGACATTCCCACTCACGTCTTATACTTCAACCCACAAACAAATGGCTTCAATCAAGTAAAAAAGATTGAAAACAATCCAGTGAAGTCGATGAAAAACAATCAAGCGAAATCGATGAAAAACAATCAAGTGAAGGCAACGTTTTAAAAGTCGCACAGAGCACGGCCTTAGGGGCAACGCGCTTCATACGCGCCTTCCATCTGAGGCACATGAGGGCTTTAGTCTTTTTTTATTTCATTCTCCCTTTCCATAATTACCCGTGATAAGCTTAGAGAAGAAGAAAACTCCATGTAAGAAACTTAAGAAATCTTTGTATTTGCATGAGAGAAGAAGAAAGGCGATTTAGGAAATGAAAAAAATGGAGTTAAAGGAAATAAGAAAAAAAAGAAAAGAAGAATACAAAGGGACTTACGAGCAAAACTTCCCTACCCATAAATGTATAGGAGCACTCTACAATATATGTAAAGTTATGTGCCACATAAATTTATATAAAAAAGGAATGGTTTGTTTGGCACCTTATATGCCACATATATATAAAATGTAAAGCTCCTTACAGATTCATCCGTAGAAAAGTTTTTCTCATTGCAAAAGAAAACGTAATATTTAATAGTACAATATGCTTTTAATTTTACTTTTTAATTGTTATCACATGGCTAAAGATGCTTATAAACAACACTTAGCTTAACTTAATCCAGCTTAAATTAACATATCCACCAAATATAGATTAACTTAACTCTCAACTTAACTTAACCCCCTTTGACTTAATCATAATCCCTCCACCAAACACGCTCTTATTCATTTCTATTTGTTGGGTTTTTATTATTAAATGTTTTATATTTTTTTATTGGAACTAGATAGTATGGTTATTTAATATTTGACTATTTATTTGTTTATTTATCTATTATAAATTAGATTATCTAGATTTATAATTCAATATTATTTTATTTTAAAACTGCAACTTACTTATATATAAGTAACATTAACAGATAAGAAAGAAATGGTTGGTACTGGTCAAGGGCCAAGTATTATCCATTCAGAATGGCTGTCAGTCTTGGTTCACATGGTGAACATGAGGAAGAGAATACAGCCTCCTCTATCCGAAAATACTGTTGGCAACCTTTTCTGGAGGAGTTGTGCTTATCTCAAAGCATCAAACACAGACACAGAATTGGATGATCTAGAAAGCTTAGTGAGACAGTCACTGTCTGAGATTAACAGTGATTTCATACAAAAAGCAATTGGAGACAATGGATATGAAACTCTTTTGAGTGCACTGCAACGGTTACATAAACTCTATGCAAAGAGTTCGGAGTCATATCTGTTTACAAGCTGGCGTAACATGGGTTTCAATGAAGTGAATTTTGGATGGGGAAAGCCGGTATGGGTTGCAAGTGGAGGAAATTTCACTTACTCAAGGATAAGAAACTTAATTATTCTGATGGACATGACCGTGGGTAATGGAATAGAAGCATGGGTTGTGTTGGATGATGAGACGATGAACTTGATGGAAAAGGATCATGAATTTCTCGAGTTTGCTTCTCTCAACCCAGGCATTAGCATGGCTGCAAGAAACTAACTGTTTCTTTGGAACGACTTTCTAAATGTTTAAACCCCAAGTTCTACCGAACAAACTCTAAGAAATGTCCGAAGGAATCCATATAAGGGTTTTTTATACTTCAGATTTTCAGAATGAATAGTTCTCTTTATGCTTCAAAACTTCAACTACCAGTATACTCCCCATTCCATGTAATTGGCTAAATGGAAGAATGTAGTAGTTTGATACGACCCAGGCTATACGGGTTTATTCTCGTAGACAGAAGATCTGAATTCCTAATTATTATGTTTTACTGCACAATACATTATTAAATTGTTATTTTCTGCATTACTTTATTATTTTCCATTATTAGGGGAGGTATAAATAGCCTCTGAACATCTAGGGGTTTTTTTTCTTATGTCATTTTTTCTAAATTTGTATTCTCTGTGAGAAATTAGGAGAGTTCCAAGGCCTCTCGAAAGCCTTAGGGTTTGAATTGAATAAAATTGATAGTTGTTCCTATCATAGTTGTGAGGTATATACGCGTGAAAGTATTTGATATGAGAATCTCTAGTGATCTTCACAAATTTGGTGGGTTTCTGTCCTACTTTACATCTCTCATTAACTAAATCTTTGGGAGATTTTTTTTTTTAAGACAAGAAACATCACTTTTCATTGAAGCTATGAAAAGGGGCTATTGCTCTAGCTCAAAAAGGAAGCTTCACTAGCTTAACAAATCGTGCTTTGTCTCAAAAAAGAAGAGGGTAAGAAAGATGGTCATACTCTGAACTTCTTAAGCGTCTTCAAGATAGAATACACACTAGAAAAGGGAAGTTTAATACATTAGTTCGAATCTTCTTATATTTCATCAATTATCTTTCTTTTTGTTTTAGCTCCCGTGTGGTCAAATATCGTATTTTAGTCCTCATACTTTCATGAATACTTGTTTTGGTCTTTGTTGTCAAATTTCATGTCATATTCAATAGAATCTTGAATGTTAGGCAACAAGGTTCGATGCTGAAACTAAGTGACATAACCAGACAGACTTCATATGAAGTTCCACGACCAAAACTAAACTTTGAATATATATGTAAGGATTGAAAGTTCAAAACTAGATCTAAACTACTATGCTTGTGTAAATTATAAATCACAAAAAGCCAGGCGAGGTAATATAAATATTATTTTCTCCAGCTTATTAGAATTGAGTGAACTATCACTCAACAGTCAGTACAATAAGCTGCGAGATAACATGGAGGGTTAAACAAAAGATGGAGGGCATTAATGGAGGAATCTAAAAGTTACTTGTTGTGTTGGTGGGTCACGGGTGAATGACTCAAGGCACTTCAGACTTCTCCCGATCTCTTGTCTTCTCCAAGGCTTAGCAATGACTCCTTGACTTTCAGCCAGTCTGCTGGTTTTGGCATAAAATAGCAATGTAAACTTCTCCATGAGCTTGTAATAATTATATAAATACTGATATCATATGAACATGCCTGAATCCTTTTTTTATTTCTTTTAAGATAAGTGAATCAATATCAAACACTAAAGATGAGTGATCCAATCTTATTTTCATAGAGAAAAAAATATAATTCAAACGAAATACCATTCATCAGATCGCCTAACTGTCAATGTAAATCTACTACAATATCAATTTTGTTTTTCTTCCGTGGTTTTGAAATCTGCTTGAGGAAAAGTGATCAAATAAATATTAGCAATGAGGTGAGTTCATAGTCATAGGATTGTAAATGAACCATGCTTGCCCAAACTACAGAATCGGAAATCAATATTCTTAAATCAATCACACACAAGCTAGATTAAGAACAAAAGCGAATAAGTAAATAGGCGAAGCAAAGAACCATTGATCAGATAAACTAGTGAAAGAGGTATCAAAGTCGTTACCCGTTGGCTTAACGATAAACATTACTGAACATGACCTTCCTTCATCAAATCTGGAAATTAGACGAAGAATTAGTCAGAGTAATTAGATGATTTACGGTTTAAAAAGAGCAATAAAACTTTCATCGAGAATTTGAAAAAGAAATCGCGACAGCAAACGTACCGAGAGCGAAATTCGTGACGAAATTAAATTGATTTCGACGGCTGCTCTTCCAGGGGCGGCAACTGTAATGAATTTTGAACTGGAATCTGATCATCACCGGTTTCTTGATGATCCATCTGAGAATATCCGAAGCAGACGGAGGATGATCGGCGAGCTCAAGAATCCGACGGAAATGGCTACGTTGCAACACTTAGTAGGCGGAACTGTTGGCCGGCAATGGCAAATGCTACGAAATCTTCGTCATCTTAGAGTGTAATGGGCCCTTCTGTTTTTAAAGTAGGCTCATAAGACCGGTGTCTCTACATAAAAAGTATAGGGAAATTTACAAAATTACTTCAATATATAAAATATAGTTATTTTCAAAAAAAAAAATTATGTATAAATGAGCATTATCAGGTTTTTTTTTAATAATACAATATTAATATTAATACTGTATTAATGTTATAAATCTAAATATTTTAAAAGTTAACTGTATTTATAATTATTTTGTAATAACATCACAATTTTTGAAAAGTAAATTGTGAAAATTAAAAAGCTTATAAGTAGAGAATGTATTTGTACTTTGAATAAATGTCCACTTTCGATTTTTCATAATTAATGATTAGCAATTATGCCCTCAAATTTCATACTGTTTTTTTAATTGTTTAAAGCGTCTTTTTTTTTTTTACAAACAATGCTAAATATTAAATATATACATATTTAAGATAAAACAAAATCTTCCAACATGGTTTTTGATTAATATGATTAAAAATTAAATTATTAGTTTTTTTTTTTTTTAATGTTGGATGTTTTTTTAACATTAGAGTGATTGTTTTAGTTGAAAAGGTTGTTTAACATTGAAGTGTAGCACCTTTATTTCTCTTGTCATGCTTCAAAGAACCTCATCTATGTCAAGACCAATTAAAGTGTTACGAACTTTTATTATGCTTGATCTTGAAAATGCCCTAACCTAAAGTAAGGCAACTTCTACATGCTTTGTTCTCTCATAGAAGACCTACTGCGCTCAATCCCTTGCTTGTTGCTCCAACTTAGGAGTAGGGGCTTTAGAGCCTTTTTCCGACCGAAGCAGCTATGCTAGTTGTACCGCTCCCACGCTTGACTAATAGTTGAGAAAGTCGACAGGGAGCGAAGCGAAGCAAACCAAGAGAAGCGTAGCGTTATATATATATATATATATATATATATATATATCGACATTGTACCATGTTTGTTTCAAGATAATTGCTACCTCTCAACAAATTGACAAGAATGCGTTCGTGCATGTTGTGTTGTAATTTTAGCCAAGATGCACCATACAACATACATTCAATTTGCAAACCGATTGAGGTTGTGTGGGTCAATTTTGTTGGTACCAATGCCCCTACAATTAACACAAATTTCCTTTTAAGCGTTTAAATTGTATATACTTGTACGTGTTGTCGTTAATTTAGCTACTGTAAAGTAAATATACATCTCATTTGCAAAACTAATACACATCTTTGTATCCATTAGGGTGCACCATACAATATACATTCAATTAACAAACTAATCGAGGTTGCGTAGAACAATTTTGTTAGTAACAACGCCCCTACACTCACCAAAAAATCATTTTAACTATTCCTTTTAGTTTATCCATCTACAACATAATTGTACATGCAGAAAATTATTTTAACTTTTCCTTTTAGTATAATTTTTAAAACTCACCAAAATTCTCCCATATTAATTGATGTTTAAAAAATGTTTTTAAAATATATATTTCATAATATAAAATAAATTGGACGTTATCGTATAGATTTATTTAAATATTTAAATTAAATAACAAAAATAAATAGTCAAAATTTCGACAACTAATGACCCAACCCGAAATGGGTGGAGCTGGGGTTAGAATGAAGTAAATTTGAGTTTGATCCAAAAAATCGCAAATAACGAAAAGGAGAGCGCCAAGATCCTAATAACTGAAATTAAAAGAATACGATGAAGGTGAAGAAATTTAAAAAATAAAATAAAATTACAAACGTCAAGCAGCTCACCTAAATCTACAAGAAAACGAGTAGCCACACTCACATTAGCGCAGCCTTTTCAAATACTTGCATCTAATTATGACTCCAAAGAAAAAAAGAAGCCAAATTCCTACTGTAAATATAGCTGTCCTCTGAAACTACCAACTAAAACCAAGAGAGAATAATCCTAATGGTACAGTCATCCATCATCGTATTGCATAAAAATTAGGATTCAACCTTTCCGCACCTCATGTCGCAGCTTGGATCGGTCCTCCATAAGAACTGAAACCACGACCCCTTCCACGAAACCCTCCCCTTCCACGTCCACCACGTCCACGCCCTGAAAATAAAAGCCATATGATCTCTGTAATTGAATATCAAGCTGAATAAAACTTCAACCCTAAACCCTCTAGTTTGAGTGTTTTATAGAGCTATTAAAAATGAATTCTTATAATCATTCATTAAATACCTCATACAAATGAGCTACTACTATAATTTCTTCTTTAAAACCACTCAAAATAACACCTTATTTCTTATCAATCAAAATAATCACTCCACAATTATTCATCCAAACACCTCCCGCTCTTAATCGATACAAAA
>JBBMEG010000022.1:12052145-12066933 GCA_037832605.1 Cyclanthera cordifolia
TTTAAAATTAGTAAAAAAACAAATGAGATTGAATTTTATCCTTATTTGTGAGTAAAACTTAAAGCAAGGACAAAATATTGGACAGACATTTATTTAGTATTCGATATTAATTTTATTGAAAATTAAATAAATGTATATTGAAAAATTCAGATAACTATTTCTGTAGCTAATATAATTTTAAACAAATTATAAAATTTATATGTGCGAATGAATTGAAGTACATCCCCAAGTCGCCGTCCAAGTCAACGCCTTCAACGGCGGCGGGGTGGCAGTGGGGCTCTGTTTCTTACACAAGATCATCGACGGAACAACACTGAGCGGCTTTCTAAGGCGGTGGGTCGCCGTAGCCGGAGAGTCTGTGGAGGAGGACGGCGGAGGACGGCGGCCGGAATACGAATCGGCGGCGGCGATGTTCCCAGGCAAAGAATTGGCGTGGAGAAATTCATGGCTGTCAAAAGGGTATTCGCCATTCGTAGGGGAAGGAAGGATTAGCAGAAGAAGATTTGTTTTTGAGAGTGATTCAATTTTAGAATTGAAAAATGAAGTGAAATTGAAGAAACCCACCACTGTTGAAGTGGTTTCTGGATTCATATGGAAATTTCTTATGAGAGCTGCCATGCTCACATCTGGCTCTCAACGTCCATCGGTACTCTCTCTCTCTCTCTTCCTCTTACATTTTTAATTTCAAGTTTTTTTTTTTTTAATAATTGAATTTTGGGAGGGAAAGAGTTTGTTTGGATGATGAGTTAGTTGCATAATAAATTATTTTGAGTGATTAGAAAAGTATTTATTTTGACCGATTAAAAATTAGAATTGCAGTAATAATATTGTTCGGATGTACATTTTTTAGAAGAGTTGCGAGCAATAACTTATTTGAATACAGACTTTTATAGAGGAATAACAGACGATAATTTAGTTAAAGAAAATAACTTAAAAATGACCTTGTTCTTCTGGTAGATTGGTCACTTCCTTGTGGGAATGGAATTGCACTTCTCTAGAAGTCAATCTTTTTTCGTTTTTTTATGAGATCTTGTTCCTTAGTCATGGTGATGGATGCGCGATTACCCAAAAAGCTATCTTCAAAATCCCTTGTTATAGATATTGATAGGTTTTAAGTCCAACCCTTTTGAAATTTCATTTCTTTATGTTGGTTAAGACTATATTTGGAAGATCGAACTACTAAGAAGGATTGATTCTGTCTTGAGTTCTCTTATCGAGGGTGGTTACACTCCAACATGTGGAGTTGCACCCGTTTGTGGTCCTATAGTTGAGAAGTCTCGTTGTTTTTGGATTATGAAATGATGGTTTTTTCAAATAAAAATAAAAATAAAGAATGATTGTTTAAAATAAATTAGGTTATAAATTCTTGTTAATAAATCGATACCATTCAAACTTATTAATACAATATTAATAATAATATAGGTAAATATTTTAAAATTTGACTACATTTGTAATTATTTTGTGAGAATAGCACACCCACTGCAATTTGTTTTTAAAAAAATTTAAAAAATTCTAGAAAACATGAAAATTATTATAGAGAAATGGCAAGAAAACACTCCCACAATGTTCAAATATTAAATTATCAAATGAGAAGTTAAAATTAATTAGACAGACTTTTCAAAATACCATAATTTACATACATATTTTTGTAGGTATTGACTCATGCAGTCGACCTCCGAAGAAGAATGACACCACCACTGCCAGCAACCTCCATTGGGAACATATTCTGGAGCGCAGTAGCATATTACGATTCATCCAAAGTCGATATCGAACTGAGTGACCTCATCAACATTCTTCGACAATCTTTTGCGGAGATCGACAACAAGTTCGTACAAAAAATGGCAGGAGAAGAAGGATTCGAGACCATCTCAAAGTGGTACGTGAAGATGCAGGAGCTGTATTCATCAAAGCCGAATTCATATGGATTTACGAGCTGGCGAAATATGGGGCTAAACGACGTCGAGTTCGGGTGGGGTAAGCCTTCGTGGGTCAGCTTTGCCGGGCCCGAAAATTCAATGCTGAAGAATGTTGTTGTTTTGAAGGAAGCCATTTTGGGAGATGGGATTGAAGCATGGATCATGTTGGATGAAGATGAAATGAACTTATTGGAAAATGATAATCAGTTCCTTGCTTTTGCTTCACTAAATCCAAGTATTCATTAGGATTAAGTCTTGAATATGTGTGTTCACAATTTGCATTTTGGATAAAGTTTCTCCTTAGGAGCTGTTTGTTTAGCTCGTCTTTTATAGAGTTATTAAAAACGAGCTTTTATAATCGCTCTTTAAACACTTCATACAAACAAGCTATTACTACAATTTCTTCTTTAAAATCATTCAAAATAGTCGCTCTACAATTGTTCATCCAAATGATATCTATTTGGGTTCATCAATCTTTAGATCGGATCTTAATTTCTAACCACTCAAAATAATCAGTCATATCTAATCATTCATTCCTAATCATCTATTTCTAAGCACTCATTTCAAACTTTTCAAAACAATCACTCGTTTCTAACTACATCCAAACAGGCTATTGTTTACAACTCCTCTACAAAAACCATCATTCAAACTAATTATTAATTTCAACCACTCTACAAACAGCCACATCTAAACTAGCTATTACTAAAACTCAAATTTTTCATCACTCAAAATAATTCATCATTCATGATCACTCAAAATAATCATTCTAATTCCACATCCAAACACCTCATTAGTATTTTAGACGTTGATAGTCATCTTTCACTAGGCTCCCAAGCCTTAGAATTAAGAGTCTTGAAAGATCAACCTATCTGAAATGCTTCATTTTAACCAATTGAGTATTACAATTTCAACTTTTTCATAGAAGATTGCACATCTAAAACACCCAAACAGACACATTTAGCAATATTATCATGAATCGTCTTACATGAAGTGATCAGTCTGTTACAAATTAATGTTCACAACTTACCAGTTATCAACTTTTTGCTTTGAGAATGTTACTTTGAGTAACGTTCTTCAAGGCCGTTTTGAATTTCGGGTTGATGAGAGGAGAGAAAGAGGAGACGAAGAGAAGGAATAAGAGAAAACGGAGTGATTTGGGGATATGAAATACTTGTTTGGGAATTGATGTTTTAGAGAGAAGTTGAAGAGAGGTTGAGGAAGAGTTGGAGAGAAGTTGTAATGTACTAAAAACAAACAAAGAATTTAACCTATCATCTTCCTCTCCTCTACCTCTCCTCCAAATCCAAACATCCTCTTAACATGTGTATACTAAGAATATTCAAATTGCTTTGACAATGTATACAGCAAGTGGATGCCTTTCCACAAGGCCAATCAATGACAATTAATGTAGTTTCATTTCACATTGGACATGGGTAAGCCTTGTAGTAGGGTCTAAGAAGAACCAAACTTTTTGTATTTCCATCTCTACCTCAAACACACTATTATACATAGTTAAACACAACAAGCAACATCCATAAAGAACTGGAAAAGAGTATCACTTTACATTTCATAGCAATAAATTAGCAGCAATTTTAGGTGACAAATCCACGAGTTAAGATATTTGCTCAGAGAGAAGTTTTGTCGACATAATCGGTAGCTGAGGACATCCAAAAACATCGACAAGAACCAATTGGGTGAGGCGCTGAATAGCTTTCGTGGAAGGTAACTGTTTCAAATTTCTACAATAGTAAAGGCCTAATACTTCCAAAGATGAAAGATTTTCGAGCCATTCTGGTAGAACTTCAATGCCATCAAAATCGTTAATATATAAATATCTCAAGGCAGCGATATGCTCAAGTTGTCGAGGAAGTTGTTCGGTTGCACTTCCCGCAAAAATAGCCAAATAAAGCTTTACACATGAAGGAAGTTGTATGAGGGGGCTCAAGTCACAATCTTGTGCACATTCAATGAGTATCATTTCTTTCAAGTTAGTGAGGTGAGATAACCCCTCTGGCAACTTTTTCAACCCATTTATATAGAAACGGGACAAGCTATACATATTTTGTACATGTAATATCAAATTTAGACAGCCAACAATTTTTAGGTCCTCAATGGAACTGCAGAGTTTTAGCTCATTTGGCAATTCCGTCACCTCATCGCAGCCATAAATATGTAGCTTTCGAAGCCTCGAGCACCATTATCAAGAGGAAATCCAAAAATATTTGGAATACCTGTTAATTTGGGACAACCCCGAATATTCAAATCTTCAAGACATGGAAAAACTGCAACATTTGATGAAACTGATAATTCTTCCCACTGCTCTAAGTTGTACATTTGAGCAAGAACAAATTTCTTCAACTTGGGAAATAAAACAAAATGGTTGGGATCATTTCCATAGAATTCATTCCCAATACTTCTTAATCGATTCCAGTATGAAATATTTAGTTCCTCTAGGCTAGGTAATTGCCCCAGCATTGGAAGCATTTCACATCTTTCACAAAGTCGAAGATCGATCCCAACTAGATTTTCAACAAAAATGCCCCTAGGAAAATGGCGCCCAGCAAAGTTTTTGATGCTCAAGAATTGTAGGTTTGCGTGTGGTCGAAGCCCATCCAACACTTCCAAGTCATTGTAGTAGCTACTTTCTCTTAGAAAATGTATGTCCCATTCAAGAAATAGCTCACATAAGTTCTTTTCTGCCAAGTTGGAAGTCATGGCTTCTTCTTTACTATTGATCTGCTCAAGATTTGAAAGAACTAATCTACCTTTGAGGTTTTTCAAAAGTCCAAGTTCTGTAATTTTGCAACCATTTTCAAATCCTGCTACAAAACCAGACAATGTTTGAAGTTGAGTCAATCGGCTGAAGTGGGGAGGCATTTGTTTGGTTTTCTCTATAAAAGGGACTGAAAACTTGAGATGTCTTAAACTAATTAACTTGCTCAAATTTTTTGGAAGGTCTTTAATTGAGCTTCCGAGCTTTAGTGTTTGCAAATTGTAAAGTAGAGAGATAGAGTTTGGAAGCTCCTCTATCTTGGATTCTGAAATGTCGAGATATCTCAAGTGCTTCATCTTACCAATTGAATCTGGCAAGTATTTAATAGATGAATTCACAATTAAAACTCGCAAGCAAGCACAATTTGCAATCTTATCATAAATCGCCTCATGAGACATCTGTCTATCGCAGATTAGTGTGCGTATATTTGTGGCACTTCTTTGACTTTGATTGATGCTACTTCCTTTATTCAACAAATCATTATGTTCCAATCGCAATCTTTGAGAATTTGAAATTGTACAAGCAATTTCATATATAAGATCATGCATCTTACAATGAGTAATTCTTCCTCTATCATCCTTAATGACATCTTGAAATAAGGAGCGAGACAACAAAATGTTGAAGTACTTTTCTCCTATATCCTCCACCGTTACGTCGTTTCTTCCTTCTGGTAGTTGAATAAACCCTTGAGCTATCCACATTTGAATCAGTTCCTCCTTTTGGAATTTAATACCTCTAGAAAAATTTGAACAATATGCAAAACATTGCTTTAACAAGAAAGACGGTAAACGATCCACACTTAACTTAAGCGTGGATAAAGCCAAGTCTTCGTCACTCAATGAAATACTTATTACAGTTTTAAGAGACATCACCCATTTCTCATACACCCCATCGAATTGTAGTGCCCCTCCTAAAACTCTTGCAACCAAGGGTACACCACCACATTTTTTCACCAACTCTACTCGAATATCCTTCAACTCTAGAGTCATCGGTAATCCGTTTGCATTTGCACTCTTTATAAACAAAGACCAACATTGTTCATTGGATAATTTTCCCAAATGATGGCTAGGGAATGTCTCCATGATCTTTCCAACATCAACACTTCTTGTTGTGACAATAACAGCATTTCCAAATCTTTCCGTGATACTTAGTAAGCAACTTTTCAACTCAATCCACAAAGAATGATTCTCATTCCAAACGTCGTCAAGCACAAGGAAATACCGTTTACCTCGCATCACCTTCTGGAGCTCTCGAAGTAAGGCCTCCTTATTGTCTAAACCACAAGAACCCTTAACTGTTTGTAAGATTGCTTCCAAAATTTTGTTGATGAGAAATGGCTCAGACACACAAACCCATATCAATTCATCAAAATGCCCTTTGATCAGTTCATGATTAAAAACTATTTTCGCCAAAGTTGTTTTACCAATTCCACCCATACCCACAATAGGTAAAATAGATAATGAAACATGTTGATAACTAGCATCAACCACTTGTTTTACTATGCTCGAAACCTCAAACTCCCTTCCTACAACTTCAAAATCATCCAGTTTCGAGATCGACTCTCGAATCTGGCTAAGATCGTTCTCTGATTCTACAAATCCCTCACCAACAAGTCCCAAAGGAACTGCCTCAGAGTAACATTTACACAACATTTCAATAACACTCTTCATTTTCTTAGCGATTTTGAAGCGAAAAAGAACATGGTTAATGGAGAGTGAAATAGAATTACGTACCTTCTTAAGCATCATCCCGAATTCAATTCTTCTTCGAAGATCTTCATAAACAAGCTCGTCTAGTAGATCATCGGCTTCGTGGACAACGCGTTGAAGATCCTCCACCCACAGCCTCACAGAACTGTTGTGCAATTTTTTTCTGCTAATGTCACCTAAAATGGCTTCCGCTTTAAGTAGGCCATTGGTGAGCTTCGAAAGCTCCTTCTCCAATCCCCATGCCAAACTGATTTGCTCTGCTGCTAGTTTCAGTACCTTTTTCAATACTTCTTGTACCGCAAAAGTCCACAGGAACTCGGCCATATCTTCGGATTCTACTTCGCTTTTACCCAGAGAAATTGATGAATGTGAGGATGAAGATCCATAATGAGCAGAAATTATTCAACGAGAGAACAGAAGTTTGTGATTAGAAAGGTGCATCGAATGAACAAAATTGTGGGCTATGGAAATGACATGTTCGGAGTTGTTAACCAAGGAAATTGTCTTTTGACATTGTCATGGAAAATGTATGTATGAATGAGCTTAAATGATTAATAAAGTTACTTTCACTGATTATGAAAAATAAATAATAACTTAGTTTTATTAAACTTCTAATCATACATCTGTAGATGATATTTATTGCGAGATATTATAAGTAAGTTTTTATAATTATTTTTTTAAAATCTCATCCTATTAATAATAACAATTTTGCAAACAAACATCCCAATAAGATATTTGGGCTCTCGGTTAAGGTTGTGTTTGGTGCGTCTATACAAGAAACCAAAAACTCTTCAATGAGCTATAATATTCTTTAAATTATAATTTTATTAAAAAAAAAAATTGAGGATGAATCGATTGTAGAGGATTAATGGCAGTTGAGGTAATTAATTACTTATTTAAAAATTAAATAATTAATAATGGTTAAGATAATTAGCTACTCATTTGAGAAATGATATGTCTATAATGATTAAGTGATAAATTTGATGTGAGGTTTGATTAAGAGTTTAATAAGATGTTATGAGCCATTGTTTGCAATCAATAACAAAACAATGATTTTAGAATAGAATGCAAGTAAAGTACAAATACCAAATCACTTGATATAAGCTTGAGAGTCAAAATCCAAGCTAAATGTATGGAACAACTTAGAAACATATTTGTACATCTTACTTATTTTGTTGGTCTTTGAGCTTTTCAAATATGTTAATTAATCCTAAACTTGGAACAAAAACATATGTTCATCATGAAAAATCAATATCTAAATGCTAAAAAATTCTAATGATTCTTACCAGTGTTTATAAGAGTCGATCTCAACTAGTATCAAATAAATCTACTAATCAAGAGACTACATATTCAAATTTCTCACTCCAAATACTTTTTTCAAATAAAAAAATGAATCTCATCGAGCTCCAAACATTAAGAAGTTGCACGAGGCCAAACAACTTCAAGCTACCATCAATAACTTGAACATAGCACATTCGAGATGATCTTCACTAAAGATTTTTTATTACCATGATCATCAATCCAAGTTTTTGTATGACTTAATGTGAGCAAATTCATCTATAGAAAAAGAACTTGAAACTCAAGATGGGAACATTTAAATTAGCAATGGAAAGTACATTGTTTTATAAGAAATTAATAAAATAAAATAAGAGAGAACAACATTATTTACATTAAAACTGAAAACCCCAACCAAGGTCCATTAATATCAAAATGTAATCATATGTGATTTCCACCAAACCATGCACTCCCACACTCAGTCTCACTTGATGACTCCAAAAACAAAAAACAAAAGGAAAGAAAAAAAAAAACATTTTCAACAACTGAGGGCTATACCAAAAAGCTACACAATAAGAATTGCTTAGAAGAAAGCAACCTATATTCAACAACCCAACCAAACATGACTCAAGAATCATCAAGGAAAAACAATAGCAATTGGGAATAAATAATGAATAATTTTGAATTCTATATGGTCACCATGAGATTGGCATAAATATCAACAACAGTGAGAAAGAAAATAGAGATCAATTTACTTCAAGGTCTAGCAGCAGGAGATGCGGCGGGTGGCTTTAGAAGCGGCTGGAGAGCCTTTACAACAATGCTCATATTCGGTCTGAACTCGGCTTCATACTGCACGCATAGTGCTGCCACAGCAGCCAGCTGCAATAACCATAAAACCGAGTTACTGTCACAATCATATGTGTAACAAAAATGTATAAGGATGTTTAGAATGAGGATTTATTTTGAATATTTAGAAGTAGTGATTGCAATCAAAAACTTGTTTGGATATAGTTTTTAAAAGTATTTAGAATGAAGATTTATTTTGAGTATTTAGAAGTAATGATTAGTAATGATTGCAGTCTAAAAGTTTGTTTGGATAAAGTTTTTAAGAGTATTTAGAATGAGAATTTATTTTGAATATTTAAAAGTAATGATGAGTAATGATAACAGTCAAAAACTTGTTTGGATGTAGTATTTAAGAATATTTAGAATTAGTCTTTAGAATGAGAATTATTTTAAGTATTTAGAAGTAACAATTACAGTAAAAAACTTGTTTGGACGTAGTTTTTTTTTACGAGTATTAAGTAAATACTCCTAAATACTCATTCCAAACGTCCCTATGCGATTCAAAAAGAAGTTACCTTGGCAACTCCTTTGGGAGGATATTCACCCTTCAGCCTTAGATCAACACATTGTTTAACTTTGTCTTCACTTAGTCTTGGAGTAGCCTTAAACACAAAAAGAAAACGATCATTTAGACTTCTCAAAATTAAAACAGCTGCAGACAAAAAGATCGACTGAGCGAACTGAAAACAATATGCAGGCACACATACTCACCCAAGTAACAAGACTCTGCTGCCCACGAGGCATGGTGTGATCAACAGGTTTCCTCCCAGTCAAGAGCTCGAGTAGAACGACTCCGAAGCTGTAGACATCACTCTTTTGTGTCAATTGTCCAGTCATAGCATACCTGGGGAATAGAGGACTTGAACATCAGAATACTTTCCTCGTTGACAAATAGCTACTGATCCATTTCCAATTAACAGAAAGAGAAGTAAATGTCTCCATAGAGAAGTCAACATTTAGGAAAGAGAGAGTATGCAAGTAAGAAACTGTAAGCTGATATAGTTAAATTTACCCTAACCTTCAAGCTTAAGTTTTTAGGTTGATTGGTAATTTAACATATAAAAAAAACGAGATTTCAGGTGTTCGAAAAAAAAACTAGATTTCAGATACATTACTCTGGAGCATGGTAGCCAAAAGTTCCTAAAACTCGGGTAGAATGAAGTCGAGCAGCCATGTCAGGAGCCTGGTTTGAAAGGTTAAAGTCTGCAATCTTTGCTTTAAATTCTTCAAAGAGAAGAACATTGCTGGATCTAACATCTCTATGTATGATGGAAGGCTCAGCTTTTTCATGCAAGTATTCCAATCCTCTAGCTGCATCGACAGCAATTCTCACACGCTGCATCCAATTGAGCACCGGACCAGGCTGTGCCCCTTGCACACCCTTTCTACCTGTGTAGACCGCGACGAGTCATGAAATTAGCAGACCTATCTGAAAACAAAACTTAACTAAATGATTGGGCTTAATATAGTGACATACCATGCAATATATCATGTAGAGAACCCATAGTTGCAAATTCGTATGCAAGTACACGGAGATTTCCTTCAACACAGTATCCATGCAACTCGACAAAATTTTCATGTTTCAGCCTTGAGACTGTAGAAACCTGAATCAATACCACAAAAAATAAGGTGTTTGGATGTGGAATTATAGAGTGATTACAAATGAGGGGTTATTTTGAGTGATTAGAAATTTTAGTTTTAGTAATAGCTCGTTTAGATGTGATTATTTGTAGAGATTACAGTTAATAGCCTATTTGAATGATTGTTTTTGTAGAGTGATCGCGGATAATGGCTTGTCCGAATTTGGTAGGAAATGAGTGGTTATTTTAAGGGTTAGAAATGAGTGATTAGAAATGAATGATTATTTTGAGTGGATAGAAATGAATGATTATTTAAAGTAATTACAATAGCTCATTTGGATATGGTTAAATGAAGAGGAATTGTAAAAACTCATTTGTAATAGCTCGTTTATAACACAAAACAAACACCTCCTAAGGAATCAAGGAAAATAATGTTACAAGATAAGATTAGAGTCATAATGGGCTAAATCTATTTATATCCAAATTGTAGACAAACCTGTGTCAAAAAGTCAACATTTGAGTCAGGCTCAGAGGAAGCATCCAGCTTCTTTACAGCCACACCTATCCCATCGTTTAAGCTAGCATAATACACTCGACCATAAGAACCTTCACCAATCAATGCACTGGACCCAAAGTTGTCAGTCTTTTCTTTCAGTTCTTCCAGAGACAATGCAGGCACCTCTATGGGAGGTGGAATTTTTGGTACTTCGAATTTGGGAGGAGCTGACTCTTTTGAGCGCCTATGGTGACCTAAACAGCATAAAATGCATACGACGTAGTTAAATCACCTAGCATACACATCATAAACAAGCCTACATATTAAAACCAAAGAATACATCATACTGAAAATAGTTATCCAGATAAAAAATAAACCATAAACAAGACAGTTTCACAAGATGATTCAGAATAATGGTTAGGAAATATCAAGGAATTAAAAAACAAGTGGGAATGACACAATGGAGATCAACTCATGCTCCTGAAAAGAACAACTTTCAGCCATTTTCACCCATAGCATAGGCATCAATCAGCCATGTATCATCCCAATTTGATAGCTCAACAAAGGATTGTATGCTCTGGTATCTCCCCAACTTGCGATTTCCGACCCATATCAATTTCAATCCTCTTCTTCTCACTCGATCAGGTTCCCTACAATGATCCCGAAACAATGTTGCATGTCACTTCTCCCAAGCATTGATTTTTGACAACCTAAATCCTTCTCTAGCTGCTTTGGCACCTCCCAGCTGATTCCAAGTATGAATCTATTGCTTTCAGAATTTCCTCATTGGATCAAATTTCCACCACCTCTGTCTTCCTCAACCAATGCAAATTCTCCCATTGCTTCCTACGGGGGTGATTGAATTTTGGGGTTGATGAAAGGAGAAGAGAGGAGAGGAAGTGGAAGAAGAGAAAATTGAGTGGTTTGGGGAATGAAGTACTAGTTTGGGGATTGGTGTTTTAGAGAGAAAAGGTTGCAAAAACCTTTTTGGGATTTGTGTTTAGGAGAGAAAATGTTTATTTTAGATGAAATTTAATATAAAATTTGATTTGAGGTTTGATGGGATGTTGGAGAGAAGTCGAGGAGAGGATGAGGAGAAGTTGGGGAGAGGTTGTGATGTACTAAAAACAAACAAGGAGTAGAGCTCCTCCCCTTCATTCTCTTTCTCTCCTCCAAATCCAATCACCCCCAAAATATTTTGAATTTCCTGCAACTCCAAATTCGTTCTCATAGATCTGAACTTCTTCGAACCAATTTCATAGCAACAAAAGAATTGGAATAGAAATTGTATCTAAAACATAAAAAGCAACTTAACAAGAAAAAACATTAACAAATCACAAGTGACTAGAAGAACTTGGACATCTTTCTGAGAATGTACAAGTCCAAACAATAAAGCAATAGCTAGCCTTCACCTCCACTTACTCTACACATAATCATTCAACTAACTCCTCCGAGACTAATATGGACCAGATATCCCAATATTTACCTACTAATATTCCAAATATGTATGTATTATACATTCTGTCCCAGCTTCGAAACCCATCAATAACATTAATTTGTAGACACCTCCCGTATCTCCATTCCTTCAATGTCACTCGGTGTCTGGCCTAGAAACGGACGTGATTACCCGGATATAGTGGAGCTAAGCTTCAATTTTCCCAGTTTCAAAAACAAAAAAGTATTATACATTCAGATTTTGTAACTTAATAATCTGGCTTTCATGAAATAGCATTCTGTCATTTCAACTAGCAATTTGAATGAGAAAACAGAAGAAACATTAAGCACATCCAGTCATCTTGTTAACTTAATCATTCCTAATACTGTATGTGTTTTCAAATATTGATATCTCAAAGACAAGAGTAAATAGATAACCATCATTACCATTTAAAAGTCATATAAAATGGTTAAGAATTAGATGATAGGTTAGACTGTTACCACTGTCTCCATAACTTCGAGGGCTTTTCAGGTGCTCGCTTTCTGCTGATGGGTAGGCTTCTTCAACTTGACAAGCACAACAAAGCCACCTGCGCATTCTATCCCTTTTCCTTAGATATAAATCGTCTTTAGAACCAGTATTCCTCAAACGTACGAAGTTACCAGGAGAAGGGGCATGCGCCTGCATGATAAACAAAAGATTTAATAAACGTCCTTCGACTGTAATGAAGAAAGGAGACAGTTAATAGAAAAATACGAAGAGTAATGATCTATGAATAACAGTAACAAAAGCATTGTAGTAATGTTACCTTTATACGAATAATATGAACATAAGAATATGCAATATTACTAGAAACGACTCAAGGAAGAAAAATAACTTATTTCATGAAAAGCAGAAATTTTGACAAAAGAGCAAAAAAGGGACAACGTTCCTCAAGCTAAAGGTTGAAATATACTACTAATAAGGGTAAAATACCATTTTGGTCCCTAAACCTTCATATTTGTTCCATTTGAGTCTCCCAACTTTCAAAAGTCCAATTTTAGTCTCTAAACTATCCGTTCTGTTTCATTTTGGTCCTTGAACTTTTAAAAGTCCAATTTTTAGTCCCTAAACTTTGAAAAAAAACTTAAAATTGATCCCTATTGTAAATTTGAAATCAATATTTATCGAAATTTATTCAATAATGTTAATAATTTTAATAGAACTAAAGATAAAATGTGAACACATTTTTAAAATTTATAGAGTATGCTAATTTTCTTAAAGAAAAAATTAAAATATACAAAATAAATTTTCTAAGGACCGATTTTAAGCTTTTTTTTTTTTAAGCTTAGGGACCGTAACGGAACAAATCTCAAAGTTTAGGGACTAAAATTGGACTTTTGAAAGTTTCGAGACCAAAATATAACAAAGCTAAAAGTTGAAGGACCAAAATAGTATTTTACCCTTCTAATAATTTAAGGATTCATTGATTACTAATGCCTCAGATCTTTCTATTCTAATTACAACCTGTACTTAACCTTCTCGGACTATATAACACCTCAATTATTTCAAACCCACCATCCTTAAATGTGATCACATCCTTGTTGAACAATCCAACTTTCAGGCACTATAAAAGAAAAGACAATTCCAGATACTCCTTTCGATTTCAATCACGTTGAAATAACAAATCTTCAAAAACTACGCAAAAATAACAAAAGGAAATATAAAAATGGCAAAATATCCACTCCCACCATCAATTTCAAAAGAACTTCAAAACCGCCAACAATGCTAGAAAAATTTACTCTTTCAGGAAACTTATATATATCACAAAGAGATCATAGAAGCTAAGCATATAAACGAAAATTTACCCCTTCTTGGTAATTCCATATACTATTTAAACTGTTTCTTATCCAAGAATATATTACAAAGAGATCATAGAAGATACGCATATGAGTAAAAATTCGAAAAAACGTTGATTCAAATAGGGAAAAGAAAAAAGAAATGCATGTAATGACAAATCCAACCAAATGGAAGAGGGAATTCAACAATCCATACCGCTATACCAAAACAACGCTGATCTCGGCCGTCCATTATCAAATCAGAGATTCAAATTTCAAAATGCCAACAGAATGAACAGGGCAGAACCAAGAACAAACAAACAAACACACACACACACACACACAAACCCAGATACAGATTGATACTTCACAAACCCAAATCAAATCCCAGAAACAGAAAAGGGGAAAAAAAAATCCAACAATTCAAAAGCACAAGGAAGCCGTAGCACAAAACCAATAAACCTAAGAATCAACCCAGTAAAAGAAAATCAAAACCCAGATACAAAAAGAGACGGAAAACAAAATTCAGGGTGTGGGAAATTGAGAGGGAATAGAGAAAATGGGAAAAATGGGAAAGAAACAATCAGAGAAGAACAGATCAAAACCCGAATTTAGAATGGGAAAATGGAAAAGAAAGAGAAATTGATCGATCAATCGATTACCTTCAGGTAAAGAGCCTCTCCTGGGCTTCGGGGAAGAGAAATGCAAGAATAAAGGAAAAGACAGAGTGGAATTTGACGAGTGGGGTTTGGCTTTGTTCTTTCGGTTTTAGGCTTTTCGGATCAAACGCAATGAGCGGATGACAGAGAAGCAAACGCGGGTAAATGGCCGATAACGTTTCTTTTCCTTTCATTTTCCTTTTGTTTGTTATTTTTGGGTTAAAATTCCATTTTTAGTTTTTTATTATTATATAATATCTCAACTCTCAAATATTTAAC
>JBBMEG010000022.1:12073547-12090527 GCA_037832605.1 Cyclanthera cordifolia
TTAATATTTTGAAAATTCAAACGAGGATATCAACATCAATATTTTAATCATAGAATAAAATTCTTCAAGGGTTGCGGATGTGAGGCCGTCGCTTTGAATTATAAAGACACGTTTTATACAATGCAAAATTCAAATGCAAATGCAAATATATTTATTAATTTTTTATAAACACAAATGTTTTATAATGGAAAATCAAATTATGGCCAATGTGTACGTTTTTTCTTAAGTTTTTTTTTTTTCAATTTTGTAATAACTTAATTAAGAAAATTTAGTAAGAAAATTCTACCATTATTTATGGATGATATGTTGGTAAATTAAAGATTGGCTTAGGAATAAAATTGTAAAAAAATAATTATTCTCTGAGAGTATTTGTTTAAGGGTTTTATGGAGCTTTTAAAATCACTCTCCTCATTTCTAATCACTCCACCGTTTTACAAACAAACATCTTGTAGGGTAATGGTAAGTTCATTATTTGCTCCATCCATTTTGGACCTATCTGAAATGAACAAAAGAATACCAAAGGAAGCAGATGGTTCAGAGTGAAAGTAGAGAAACAAAGCTCGGAGTGATTTTCATCCTTCATGTCAGGATTGTCAATTTAACAAGCATGTCTATATCGTCAATCCACACTCGAAAGGGCGAGTCGAATTTTAAGATAGCTACTGCCATTTTTTTATACAACATCATTATTTTATATAACAGAAAAAACCAACCCACATCCATCCATATCAAAAGTGTGAGAGAAAACAAACAAGGGTCATATGTAATTTACACTACACCATGCACTCCCCCACTCATTCTCACTTGATGATTCCAAAAACAAAAGGGAAAAACATTTACAACAAGGAAAAACAATAATAATAATGGGAACAAATAATGAATATTATGACTTCCATATGGTCATCATGAAAGCATACTTGGAAATGTTAGGCTGACATTTATCAACAATGAGGAAAAAAAATTTCAGATCAAATTTTCAATGTTGGGCAGCAGGAGCAGGGGCAGATGCAGGTGGCTTCATAAGCGGCTGGAGAGCCTTGACGACAATGCTCATGTTCGGCCTGAACTCGGCTTCATACTGTACACACAGTGCTGCCACAGCAGCCAACTGCAATAACCATAAAAACCAAGTCAATGTTGCAACTATATGTGTGAAAGTGAAACAATAATATATGTAATTCAAACAGAAACTACCTTAGCAACTCCTTTAGGAGGGTATTCACCCTTCAGCCTTGGATCAACACATTGCTTAACTTTGTCTTCACTTAGCCTTGGAATAGCCTTCAACAATAAGTATACCATTATTTAGACTTGAAAACATAGAAACAATAAAGGTCCGAGCAAACTGAAAACAATAAAGGCATGTTTGGCTATGACGGGAAGGGAAGGTAAAAGAAGGGAAGGGATAAAAGAAAAGAAGTGAGAGTAAATTAGTGATTGATTGGATGGAAATCTGGCGGACCAAACGATGGGAAGGGATCCCTTCCCTTCCCTTTCCTTTCCTTCTTATCTCATCCCACCACCCCAGACATACCCTAAGCAAGCAGGTACATGTACTCACCCAAGTAACAAGACTCTGCTGCCCGCGAGGCATGGTATGATCAACAGGTTTCCTCCCTGTCAAAAGCTCAAGTAAAACGACTCCGAAGCTGTAGACATCACTCTTTAGTGTCAACTGTCCGGTCATTGCATACCTAGGGGAAGAGAGGACTTGAGCATCAGTACATTTTCTTAGGAGAGAGAATGCAAATAAGCAACCTCACGAGAAACAAGATTCCAGAAACATTACTCTGGAGCATGATAGCCAAAAGTTCCTAGGACTCGAGTAGAATGAAGTCGAGCAGCCATGTCAGGAGCCTGGTTCGAAAGGTTAAAGTCGGCAATCTTTGCTTTAAAGTCTTCGAAGAGAAGCACATTGCTGGATCTAACATCTCTATGTTTGATAGAAGGTTGAACTTTCTCATGCAAGTATTCCAATCCTCTAGCTGTACCAACAGCAATTCTCACACGCTGCATCCAATCAAGCACTGGACCCGGATGTGCCCCTTGCACTCCCTTTCTACCTGTGTTGGGTGCAACGCAACAACTCATGAAATTAACTGGCCTATATGAAAACTCAACTAAATGACTGAACATGATAAAGTGGCATACCGTGCAATATGTCGTGTAGAGAACCCATAGTTGCAAATTCATATGCAAGTACGCGGAAATTTCCTTCAACACAGTATCCTTGCAACTCAACAAAATTTTCATGTTTCAACCTTGAGACTAAAGAAACCTGAAGCAATACGACAAACAATAAGGAATTAGGACTCGTGAAAAATAATGTATACATGACTAGATAGAGTTATAACGTGATAAATCTGTCTATATCGATATTGTAGACAAACCTGATTCAAAAAGTCAACACTTGAGTCAGGCTCAGAGGAAACATCCAACTTCTTTACTGCCACAGCTTTCCCATTGTTTAAGCTTGCATAGTAAACTCGACCATAAGATCCTTCACCAATTAGTGCCTTGGACCCAAAGTTGTCGGTTTTTTCTTTCAGTTCTTCCAGAGACAACGCTGGCACGTCTATGGGAGGTGGATCTGCTAGTGGTTCAGTTTTGAACGAAGCCGACTCTCTCGGGTACCTATTGTGACCTAAGAGACATAAAATGCATAAGACATATTTAAATCATGTAGCAGACGAATCAATAACAAAGCTATAGCCTATTATATCCAAGAAGGTCATCATATACTAAGTAGTTTCCCAAATACAAGATAAAAAACCATAAACAAGACAGTTTCACATATTGATTCAGAAAGTTTATTTTTCCGTTGTAATTTTCTGGTTATTCTTTTGTTAGTTTTTTCTACATAGGGACTTTTGTGCTTTTGGTATCTTCCCAACCTGACCGTTTTTTAAAACTTACACACTAAGCTTACAATTTTCAACTCATTTCCCTTCAATCCACTTCTTCTCACTTTCTTTGATATCCGTGAATGTTTGGAACAGCTTGCACAAACCTCGATTGAGACTATTCTCACGGGACATACCGTCCGGCCCTAGAACATTTGGATGTCAAAGAAAACCGTAAAAAATTAGTTCCTAGGCAGACGGTCACTATGGTTTGAAGCCACAACCCTTTGACTTCTTAACGTCCTTTTGACCACTTCCCCTCACTTGATCAACTTCCTCACAATGCTCCCAACACAAAGTCGGGTGTCACTTCCTCAAGAATTGATTTTTGACAACCTTAATAAGCGGATTTGGCTCCTCTCCAGCAGATTCTCAGCATGATTCTGTAGCTTTCAAATTTTCCTCGGATTCCAATTTCCACCACCTTCGCCTTCCTCAACCACATTGATGCATATTCACACATCACTTAAAAACATTTTGAAGTTCTAGCAACTCCAGAGTCATTCTCACCCCAAAAGCCTCCTTTTCTTCTTAAACTTCTTTTCCCTTGGAATGGGCCCTCCTGCATTGACCCCTACGACACCTGGCTCCACTACCCGCAACGGTTTCATGTACTTTGGCAGCTTTGCCCCTCCTATCATAGGTATGGAAGGTAGGAGGTGGGTTACTTCTTCTCTCTTCTTTGTGCACACTTTCTCCTTGGACACTTTTACCCTCATGCTCATATGTCTAATATATTTGAAGCCTTGTGATATCCTAATATTTCTTTACTAATATTCCAAATATATATTATATAGGGAAATTGCTCCACATAGCTTTATTTTAATTATAGTATTTTTTTATAAAATAATGCCTACATAGCAGATTTTCATTCGTTTTTCAAAAATTCAAATTTTACCCATTTTTCAGAAAACTAGTTAAAGACAATTAGTGAGCTGATTGAATCTATCAGCGAACTGATTGAGTCTATCAGTTGAACTACTGATGGAAGGCTATCAGCTGATCTATAGATTGAAGGCTATCAGGTGAAATTATAACACCGATTGAAGGTTATCAGCTGAACTGATTAAAACTATTAGTTTGAACTGATTGAGGCGAGGGCATTTTGGTCATTTTACATGAATGGTCAATTTTTCTGTTAAATAAAAAATATTTTCAGAATTTTTTGTTTTGCTATACATGAAAAATTCCCTATTATATAGGTAGATTTTGGTTACTTTCTAAGCCAGCTTTCAGTGCCTTCTGTTATTTCAACCAACATTCTGGATGAAAAATTATGCACTTTCTACTTCCATTAATCTTGCAAATTTCATCATTCCTAATACTGAATGTGTTTAGAACAATATTGATATCTAAGAAACTTCAGAGTTAGGTAACCTCATTAACAACCATATAAACTAGTGCAGATTTATACGCATTAAATGATAGATTAGAGTACTACCACCATCTCCATAACTTCGTGGGCTTTTCAGGTGCTCGGTTTCTACTGTTGGATAGGCTTCTTCAACTTGGCAACTAAAACAAAGCCACCTGCGCATTCTATCCCTTTTACTTAAATATAAATCGTCTTTAGAACCAGTATTCTTCAAACGTACGAAGTGACCAGGAGGAGGAGGAGCAGGCGCCTGCACAGTAACCAAACGCTCTCATAAAAATAATTCTATAGTTTAAAAATGGGAAACAAATTAATAGAAAAACACAAAAGGGCAATGATTTATAAAAGATTTTTTTGTTTTGTGTCAATAGCAGCAACTAAAGCATTGCTCTGTTTTCTTTAGACGAATATAATAGAGATAAGGATGTGTAATATAACAAAAAGTGACTCAAAGGAGGAAACTAATTGCTTTCATGAAACACAAAAGAAATATGGCTAAAGAGCAAAAAAGAAGCAGTGTTCCTCAAGATAAAGGTTGAAATATACTTCTTAGAATTTAAGGATTCAATGATGACTAATGCCTCACATATTTCTATTCCACTTATAGTTAACCTTCTCAGACTATAATACCTCAATAATTTTAAAATTATTGTATCACCACATATCTCCAATCCACCACCCACATATAGTTTTTTTCTTTTCTTTTTTTATGAGAGTTCAGAGCAGTTTACGCGCATCTCGACAAATCTCACATAATATACCGCCAGACTTTATAACATTTGGATGTCAAGAAAATTTGTAGGAAATAAATTTCTAGATAGATGGTAACCATGAATTGAAGAATGGTGTATCAGTTGCCCACTCGACCCAAAGGGAGGAGGAAAGGTGCGAAGGAAGAAAGACTGTACGAGGTTAGGCACGAGCGAAGCTGTAAAGGTTCATCAATGGAATATGAATGAGTTTACGAAGCTGCGAGACTCGGATCGGAGAGAAAGAGCTCACTGAGGTTCATCAAATGATGCACCTATCACCGACTTAGTTGCGTCTTCTTTTGCCGGAGGAATCTCACTCTGGAAAGCAAGGCACCACCCTCCAGTGAAGAACTATAGACATAGGTTTTAGACAGGGCCTTGTTTAGGTTCTGGTACAGATTGATGATCCTTTTAACATTTTGGTTTCTTGAGGCATTTTTGACCACTAGGCTAGAGTGACAATTTGAAATGCGCTTTCCGTTTATGTCACGTTGAAATAAAAACTCCTCAAAAAATATACAAATGTGAAAAATGACAAAACATACCCTCCCACAATCAATTTTGAAAGAACTTCAATACTCATAACCCCATGACCAATGCTACACAAAATTTACCATTTCAGGAAACTTATTTTACAAAGAGATGAGATCCTAGAGATAAGCATACAAATGAAAACTTGAAACATTGATTCAAATGGGGGAAAGGAAAACATTGAATGTAAAACCAAAGCCAGCAAAATGAAAGAGGGAATCCAACAATCCTTACCACAAAACGTAAATGATGTTGATCTCGGCCGTCCATTATGAAACCAATGCCAACAGAATGAACAAGGCAGAAACAAGAAAAAGAAAATGCAAAAACACACACAACCCCAGATATAGATATACCTCACAAACCGAATCAATTCCTACAAAATGGAGGAAAAAAAAAAAAGCACAAATCCCTCAGAACCCAACAATTCAATCCCCCAGAACCAAAGAATTCAAAAACAAAAAGGATAGAAAATCAAGACCCAGATACAAAAAGAGTCAGAAATCGAAATTCCGGGTCAGTGAAAAGGGAAATGAGGGATTGAATAAAAGG
Organism: Cyclanthera cordifolia; assembly: GCA_037832605.1. Lineage (NCBI taxonomy): Eukaryota > Viridiplantae > Streptophyta > Magnoliopsida > Cucurbitales > Cucurbitaceae > Cyclanthera > Cyclanthera cordifolia. The sequence goes on from JBBMEG010000022.1 coordinate 12,079,661, forward strand.
GGAAAAGAATCAATCAAATAAGAACAGATGGAGAAGCGAGTTTAGAGAAATGGATTACCTTCTGGTTAGAGCCTGTTTCTCTCTCTGTCTCTTCTGGGCTCCGTGAAGAAAAATGGAAGAATAAAGGAAAAAAACAGGGTGGGTTTGTTGTTCTTTCGGTTTTTGGTTATTCAGAGCAAACGCAATTAACGGATGACAGAGATGCAAACGCGGGCAATGGCCGAGAACTTTTCTTTTCCTTTCATTTCTTTTTCTTTTTTAAGAATTTCGATTTTTAAATTAGTAATTCTTTATAATATTTTTTAATTAAAATACTATTTTAATCAACAAGCTCTTAGGACGGTTCTATAATAGTTTTTAGACTTTAATTATTTAATTTTAGTCCCGAGCCTCCATTTTTATTTTATATTGTTCTTAGACTTCTAAATATTTAATTTTAGTTCCTGAAAACTTTTTAAAAAATTTAAATTTATCATTTAACCTAATTCAACCAACTATTATAGAAATAAATAAATTCATTATTTATTTAATTTAATGTTGTTGGGTTTTTATTAGTTCAACAACCATCAAACAAGAAAAGTTAAAATAGTTGTTATTTGAATTATAAATTTACATAGAGTCAGTTAACTATTTACTATTTTTTTTTTAATTCATATCAAATTGTGACATAGTACAAATTTTGAAGCTAACTTACAATTTAGCACAAATGAATTGGTTTTGATTTATGCAAGTAATTCTAAATCTAAAGTAAAAGAAAAACACTAATTCTCAATTATAAAAAATAAATTACTTTTCATATAATTATCTAAATTAGATTCAAATCAAATAAAAATAATCAAATTCATATATTACTTATTGTACTAAAGATATTAGATAGAAAAATACTAAATAAAGATATCAGCAATAATGTATTTGAATGTCATTATATTTTGAAGTGTGCTTACATGAGAGTGGTTTGCACTTCTTTTAGGACAGTGTAGTTTTTGTAAACAAAAGTTAAATTATATCATATTAAACAAAAGCAAATAGTCAATAAGAAGCTAAATAAAAAGTTAAATTATATCATGTAAAAAGAAAAATAAAAGTAAATAAATAAATATTAGTTCATTTTTTTTATTAGTTTGTTGTGAATCGAAATCAAACCAAATCAACAAGTTTTAGTTTTCGCCAAATAAACATTGATATTTCTGATGTCATGTAAAAATTTGGTACGTTGGATTCGATTTTGTAAGTTTTCGTTTTTTATTATCACTCCTACTCGAGAGTATAGACAAGTATTTGAGTTGAGATTTTAAAAGTATTTAGAATGAAGATTTATTTCGAGTATATAAAAGTAATAATTACAGTAAAAAAACTTGTTTGAATGTAGTAATTAAGAATAACTAAAATTAGTACGTAGAACGATAATTTATTTTGAATATTTATAAGTAATGATTGCAGTCAAAAGTTTATTTGCCTATAGTTTTTAAGAGTATTTATAATTAGTATTTGAAATGAAAATTTTAATTTGAGTATTTAGAAGTAATGATTATAATCAAAAATTTATTTGAACATAATTTTTAAAAGTATTTAAAATAAAGATTAATTTTAAGTATTAACGAGTAATGATTGTAATTAACCGCTCCATTAAATGTAATTTTTTTTAGAAGTATTTAATAAAATTCCAAATTGTATTGTAATAAAAGAATTAAAAATAACTAAAACAAAAAATCATTAATATATTTTGTATTTTCCGTTTACAATATTTCTCCTCCCAAGTCAAAGCTATATAAATGTTAAACCCCATTTCTGGTTCATCAATCCTCAATCCTCACTCCGTGGAGCTGCTAAACCTCTCCCACTTCTCTTCGAGCAATGGCGGATGAGATAAGTTTTGGCAATGGCAATGGCAATGGCCTCAATCCAAAACTCTCTGCATCCAAGGATTCTCAATCTTCCTTACAACTCGAGGATTCTATCTCTGAGATCTCTGGCGACGAGAACAAGTTCATTTTGATCGTCTCGAATCAGAACCAGGATTGCGAAGTAACGATGTACGGTGCGAGTTCTTCTTCTCCAACAGAGAACCCAGGTACTTCTTTCGAAAATTTGGTCGTGTGTGATTCGGTTTCTTCGTCTTCTGAAAATGGAGGAAACATGGGAAGAATGGTGGGCAAGATTCAGAATCTTGATATGGAGCTCGGAAAAGAATCTCTCAAGGTGGATGCTGTCCACGATTCGGTATCGATCGGTGCTGTGCAAGATGTTAATCAAGAAGATGCGATGGATATAGTTGAAGAGAGAGATTGTGCAAGAAGTGTAGTAAGTTTTGATGGAAATCCAGATTGTACGAAGAAAGAACTTGTTCAAGAAGTGCAGCTGTCTGCTGATATGGTGATCGACGGAAAAGAAGCTCACTCTGAGAGCATTCTTGAAATGAATAAGAGATGGCTATTGGAAAAACTTGAAGCCATGTTGGTTCCTGGAGAAGAAATTCATCTAGAAAAGGGAAATAATCCTCCTTGCTTAGAAGGGATTGTGGATAGTTGCTCCAAAACGATTCTTATGGAGAAGGAGAAGATTGCTGGTCAGAAAAATGATTCCGTGAACACAAGTGTTCTTAAAAATTCATTGAAGTTTGAAGTAATAGACGAAACTGCATTAGTTGAACCGATTCTTGTTTCCCACTTCGGAAATGGGGAAGACATTGGTATAGTTTGTCCTAAAAGGTCAATGCAGACCAATGTGAACATATCCCATGATCCTGAAAGAGGGGGGAAAAAGGCTAAAAGATTCAGGAGGAAGGCAAGGGAAGCCAGGATTCCTGAGGTGCATTGGAATCCGGGTAATGTCATTGAACTTGATAGAGTCAATGGGCATTCGAAAAATGCGGATGGAAATAAGATAGTGTATTCGAGGAAGGATATGGAGGCACTGAGGTTTGCAAATGTTGCAGAACAGAGAAGATTGTGGGAAGCTATATGCAAGGATCTTATGCCCGTTGTGGCAAGGGAATACAGTAGCATAATGAGCTCGAATTACCCTGGGAAGATAGGCTCCACCTCTGGTGGGAGGCAGCATTTGGATAAGAGAGAAGAAGCCTCTTCAATTATAAGTAAGTATTTATATTTGTTTTGTTTTGTTTTGGTGTATAATTTAGTCAGTTATGGTGTTTTTATCTGGTGATCTGACTATTCTCAAGTCTTTAGAAAGCTATAGTTCTCCAATTATTACCTTGCTAATTGATATTTTGCTTGTGATGCCTGGTTATGAATGGTTGTTTAGGATTCTAAAATTTGGTCAATGTTTCCAATGTGTCTATGTATGAATGGCTTCTTTTGATTGTTTTTCCCAGAATAAAATATTATGCAACTTATGCCTGTGAATGTTGCTACTCATTTTTCTTGTTTTTTTTTTTGTTGATTTCGTTTTGTTAGGTACTTTGTTTTTTATGTCTTTTCTCCATTTATTCTTCTCGTACTTGGTGAACCAATTTGTTCAGATTGCTTGCCCTGGTGGAGTTAATTCCTTAAATACTAATGTTCTTGGTTGGATATTTCCAAAATAATAATTCACAAACCTTTTTTGACTCTCAATATATTTTTTGTCTTTTCCGAAGACCAGTTATTATTTCGGATCAACTGAGCTTCACAATTATAGTTATGGTTGTTGGTTTTGATGGTTTCAATTTCTCTTGTGCACAGGTGTTGTTGCTGCAAGGGGGAGATGGAATCATATGAATATTTTTGTGCATTGAAGAATGGCCTAAATCAATCCAACTAAAGACCTTATGTGCATCAAAATCAACATGTTTTGTGTAATAGGAGTCTTTTGTGTACAATATACAGATTACATGGAATTTCTGTTCTTTTACGTGTAGAAATGATTACGATCACGTTCTTTTGTACATGATGCAGACTCATTAGTATGCTGTTGTGTTGAATAATATGAATTCTTTTTGACTTGTTTGTGTTTAATGATTTTTTCTTCTCTCTTTAATTAAACTGAAACCAGAACCATACATTTTGATGTTTGTATTGTTTCATAAGATTACTCAAAAGTTTTGTGGAAACTGGTCAGGGGACGCATGTTCAGAAAGCTTGGATGGTGAGATAGAGGACATGGAAGGTGATGATGAATTTCAGAATTGTGTATTCTCGGAACCCTCTTGCATTCTTAATATCAGTGATGATGATAAATATTACTATAGTTTACGGAGACCTGCCTTTCTCGTGGAGGGAGAACCCAATTTTGATTCAGGACCGCCAGAAGATGGATTAGAATATATTAGACGTGTCAGGTAAGTTCTTATTTGTCAATGTTATTACTTGCATCTTGCTAAAAATATATGCAACTCCTTTGAGTTTCTTTCTTTCCACATTTTATTTTGGAACACTTTCTACTTGGGTTGAGATAATACATGACTCTCTTTGACTGGATGATAAACAAGCATTAATGAAGTCAAGCAAATGAAGAGGTTTAAATTGTGAGATGCAACAAAGCATAATAGTTGACTGTCTTAAGCATGAAGCGAGAAATCAATAAAACAAGTTTGATATATAAAAAAAGGTAGTGTATAGAAAATAATTAGATAAATGATTGGAGGTCCTTGCGTAAGTAGCTCTTTAGTGCGGGGGTTTTCTCTTCCCAGCCTTTAAGTTGTCTTTCCTCTCCTTTCTTTTGAATATGTTCTGTTGGTTTCTTTTAAAATTTTTTTATAGATATATATATATCGTCTTTTGGGCAACCAATTTCTTGTTTATTCGAAAAAGAATTTGGGGCTCACCATTCCTCTGTGATGGTTCCTAGCATATAGGTTTGCCTTTCAAAACATGGTTGCAACTTTGAATCATAAATAACGATGTAGTTCATCTTACAATGAAACTGAAGGTGTGGCTTTATATATCCACGACCATGTGCATCCCTTTATTCATGCAATATTGCTCGAGACAACTGCAGTTAACTTTGTAAAACTTTTGGTTCGCAATGGTAACTTCCCAAACTCTTTAAGTGCAGCAGTTGATAGTCCTCTGGATGCAGATTCTTGTGCTGCTTTCAGGTGTCTGCTTCGTAGATGTGCCAGCTTGCGAGCCGAGAAGACCGAGCTCGATGACGAGGTAATAATGCTCAATATTCTTGCCACCATTTCTGGAAGATACTTTGGGCAGTCTTGAAAATTGAAGCTACATTGAGATGATTGCTCCCTCATACATATTTTCTTCTCCCAGGTAATGTAGTATCTGCTAAGAGGATTATGTTCACTTTTGAAATTGAAACGTAGTCTGATCTGTTTGACAATAAAATTTGTAAATAAGTTTCTTTTGTTTTGTGAAAAAATCTCCCAGCTTGTGACATTGTTTTGTGAATATGAGAATTTTTTAATTTAATATTTGTGTTTTAATGATGCTAGGTTTAATGAACCAATATTGATTATATCTCCAAAATGAAACCCAATATTGATTCAAGACAAGCTCCTGCAAAATGATCTAATTTTGAAAATAAAGGGTGTATATATATATATATACACATATACACACATATACGCACATATATGTATATATGTATGTGTGTGTATATATATACATATATATAGTAAATTTGGTGAAGATACCCAACTTTAACATCTTATAAGAATCAGAGTAATTTTTAAAATATTTCACTGATTATTGTTGTAATTAATTTTACTTGATTGTTTTTTATTTTGGATCAATTTAATTTGTTTGAAATTGATGATTTCAATTTAGTGACAATTTCGCTTGTGTGAATTCATTAGTTTGTGTTATCACTTGAAATTATTAAATTAGTCCGCTAGTTTTTTTTTGTTTTTTTTTCCTTTTTGCACCCATGGAAAATCTCCAATTTTTTTTATTTTGTTTTACCCTGCAATTTTACCAACCGAAGGATCCCTTAGGGATAAGTTTAGGTTGATAATTTTACAATTAATAAATTTAATTAAGGAAAAAAAAAAAGAAAACTAAGGAACAAGACAAAATCAAGGAACTCAAATAAAGTAACCCATAATTTAGCAGGCCATGGTTTTGGGTACATTGTATTCCACTGTGTGAGTATATCCTTTTATTGTTTTTTTAACCTGAATTCAACTTTAAAATATGTTGGGTTAAAATAATAATAATAAAAAAAAAAAAACTTTCGTCTGATCCATTAAAAAAAAACATTACATTTAGTTTCTGATTATATATGCCAATAACATGAGCTTACCACATGATTGATCGAATGGTCCAAAAAAAAAAAGGCATGTTTTGAACAATGACCATAGATTATCAAAAGGTTGTAAGTTTAATTTATGTTTGTCATCAATCCAATAATTAAACTTTTACTAGTTACTTTTTTTTAAATTCAAATAATGTATGAATAGACAAATATCGAAAATAGTTGACTTCCATTGATCAAAGGACAACAACATAAAATCTATCACCTTGCAAATTTCAGACCATCAAGATTGTACGAGGTCAAGCGCCATACCATTGTGAGATTCGGTTTTAAAAATTTATGCTCTAGTCCAAACCAACCAATTATCTTGAGAAATGACTGTTGAACTGACACAAACTAGCCAAACGAACCCCTAATAAAACACACTTGTTATATATCAAATCCTAAAGAATTGGAGGAAAATATACCTTCATTCCCAACCCTAATTTAAATGGAGAATTTTTACCATCCATGGTGAAATACACATACATGTATATAATATACGCATGTATGCATATGTATGTTACCTCCTATCATATCTTTTTTTTCATCCTTGTACAAAGAATCACGCCAAGAATTTGAAAATTAGTAACTAATAGATTGTTCAGCTACACCGTCTACTTTGTACACAAATGAAATATCAAAAACCAAAAAGAGAACAATAGTAAAAAGAAAAAAAAAAAAAACTTCGTGTTTGTTTTCTTGTTTTTTTTTTTCTATCCTTTTTTTTTTTTGGTGAGGTGGGGGGATAACGGAGAAAGCTCATTCTCATCACTATCAACTGCTGAAGTATTTTCGACTCGTGCCATCTGAACAAAAAACAAGGGCCTCCAAGCAAGAGTCGTTTACTACTAACAAGTTCACCTACAGCTTCCCTGATCAAACAGGTACCCGTCTACCCCGATATTTGTCGAAGAACTGCAACAGAAAAAAAAAACACTTCAATTTCCAGTCCAGAAAAATTCACAAGTACATGAAGTATAAAGAAAAGCTTAACAATGCTGACTGGTTTGAATGATAGCAGATTAACTAGTCCATGAAAGTAAATACACGTGTAAACAAATAATTTTAGTATAGCATGGCATGATGTAAGCTAATAATATGTTAACCATATAGCATTTGGTATCATTTCAGACACGAGGGAAAAAGTATTAGTCATATTGAGACTGATAGAAACTTGGCTAGAACTCCGTTCTTAATCTAGCATCATTACCTATACTATACTATACTTTTATGATGGCCCCCCATAACAAAGGTATATGCCAGAAGGAAGAATACCGAGCAAGCTGACATGTAAGAAGTTTTCTATGAAGAGTGTGGAAGCACATGAGACGTTTGTTACTGCAGAAATTGGTTAGAAGGGTGAAAGTGATACTTAGTTCGTTTTACTATTTCATTTTCAGCAGCTTTTTTTAACATATTACATACAGAGAATTCCCTTGGAGAATTAGGGAAAGCTGAGAGCTCTAGCACTTCCAGTGGGTTCCGTTGATAAATAAAATTGATCGAAATCGTATCATTTTACTATTCACTGACTACTCTTACTCGTATCATATTATGTATGAGAAGGATTTTCTTTTTTTGATATTCGTGGCTGTCTGAGCCAGCTTGAGCACACCTCGTATAATGTCACGGGACATGCTACCTAACCATGCAACATTTGGATGGCAAGGAAACCCGTAGAAAATTAATTCCTAGGTAGGTGGCCACCATGAATTGAACCTATCATCTCTTAAGACCCCAAGGCCCTCTTGACCACTAGGTCCTCTTACTCTTACTTTTAGTATTACCCGAGGAGCACACTTGCCACACATTAATATCAATAAAGCTCTCTCCTATCTACTCTTACTTTGGCTACTCCCTAATCCCTTCTCATCCTCTACCCATAAGTTGATCTCTTAATTGTACTAAATTGGGTAGGTGAACTCAGAGATGTTGCACCTCCTGTAAGTGTAAGTCTGTAAGGTGGTTAACACTAATAACGTTGAGCATTTGTTAAGTGTATTCACCATCATACTCTCCCACCTAGAGGTTTACACTGAAACTTATAATCCATGAGCTTGGCAACTCAAGAAGGTAATGAAACCCTACCAACCTATGCTTGAAACAAAATTTGGGATTTTTGTGGTCCATTTGAAAACAAATCTTCTCCCCAATAAATAAGGGTTTGCATCCTGCCCTCAATTGTAGTCGAACTCAAAAAATAAATAAACTCTTGTCTCCATTGAAAAAATAATGAGACTCCATATGAAACAATTATTATTAGAAAAAACTACATGAAAAGGAAACATTGTCACAAGATTAAAATAGATCCAAACAACTGATAAAAGAAACTACTAAAAAAAAAACAAACTAACCGATCTGACATATGGGCTCTGGAATACCCATCCAAGAAAGGGAATTTTCTGAAGAAAGACTGCCAATGTTGGCCAGAAGCCACTGCACAGTACAGTTTATCAGCATTCAGCACAACCCAAGATTAAAAAGATATAGACACAAAAATTGAAATTGTAGCCGCATGTATCCAACAAACCTGAAAAGGACAACAAAACCATACGCTTCTAACATCATGCCAAAGATTGGCCATCCTATGATAACAAAGAAGAACCCTAAACCAAAAGAAATTGTTCCCTGCACGATAAACGAAAAGCAATTTCAAAAAAAAAAAAACCATGGACAACATAGGACGAGTAAAAGGGAAAATAGCTCAAGCACTGACCTTAAAATTTTGACGTTTCATGAAGAATTGCATGGTTGACTTGACTCCAATAGTGATGGTTACTCCTGAGAAGAACAGGATCTGACACGGGGAATAAAAAACGAGAGGTGGTGATAACTGTTAAAGAGTTAACGATGAAATGGAACAAAAAAGATAAATCTCTTTACTAGGGTTGTGAAAAATATAAATTTTATGCTTACATTTCCCATGGCAAGTAGTCCCTTGTCAAAGAAGAAGATGATTCCCAGGAATGTGAAAAATACCCCAAATCCTGTGAGTCCTAACCCAATCTCTGCTCATTTCGAAATTTCCTCATTAATGTCGTTACATATTAACAACTCCATAGAAGAAAACGACAATTAGAGAAGACCATATAGCTGCACTCCTTCACACACGACTATTGCCAAAGTAGACGCACAAAAATCAACAAAATACATAGCATTCATTACGTTTCAAAAAAACCTATGGCTGAATCCAATACGAATTTCTATAAATGGCGTCCTTGGCACTAAACTTCAATAATGACCACAATGCCATTTCAACACATTTTCCGTTCCAAGAAAGCAAAAATACTAGATTAACAACGTCAATGCACGGTCATTGCCAAAGCCGAATTCATCATACTCAACCCTTAGACCAACAGAACACTCATTCCAAACATTCGAATTAGTAATTACTAAATAACAAACAGAAGAAAACGAAAATATTGCAATAGTCAAGTGACCTAAACAAAAACCAATAGCCAATTACTTAGAAGGAGAAACAGATCCACTTCACAGGATAATCCGTCGGAAATAAGAACAAAAGTAAACTTACTCTTGCGGTCATTCATTTCGAAGGAAACCATATCTGCTGACAATAGAAATTCACCTCCCTGCCTTCACTGCATAATTTCAAAACGAAAAAACAATTTCCAATTGATTAAATAAGCAAAACGACTTCAATCAACAAAAATCCTAGGGTTAGCGTAACAAATTAAGAAAAGTCGCACAAGATCCAGATGTAGTTCAATCAATCAACAATTTAACAACAAAGAACAAGGTTTTGAGAACGAATCTAAGAAAAATCTGAAACATAAGAGAAAGAAAAGATTTACATGATGAAATCAGTAGGTAGCGGAAAATTGCGGGGCGGAATATGGTTACTATTCAAACAAAACGGAATCAAAAGAAGTAGAAAGGAGGAATTTTAAGAATATGAATCTTTGATGAGAAGTTTTGGGGATGATCTTTGAGTAATAGAAGGAGAAAGAAAGAGAGAAGAACCTGAAGGGCAGACAGAAATGGCTGAACTGTAACACGGAAGAGTAAAAGCAATGAACGCAAATCGATATTTTTTTTTCTTCTTATTTTTTTAAATATATAAATATGTTTTCAAACTTGTAGAGGAAGGGAAATAATGATGTTAGTTAACCAATCAGAAAGCTAGGAATGTACATTGAAATACTAATTGCTATTTCCTTCTCATATATAGTTTTTTTTTTTTTTTTTTTTATGACCTCGATATTGACTTTAAGTTCTAAACTCGGCCAAAGCAAGTATAGCTTAATGCACTTGCATCTATTTAATCTGTTGTTTGAGTTCTTCTTCTCAAATGTTGTAATTAAAAAAATGTTATCATGTTTTTAAATGGTTGTATCGAAATAAATTAAAGGTTTGGAGACCTTAAATGTCTATAAATTAATGTCACAATAAATTTCGAATTAGGATCTTGAGTCTCGAACTTAGACTTTAAGGAAATACACCTCCAAAATTTAAGACTTTGACCATTGCACTATACCTCGAGATTTAGCTAAACAACTTAAAGATACCAAAGCCACTCTAGTCTAAAGATAATTGAGATCCATCTTTGATTTAGATATCACCCGTTGAAAATCTTAACTTTCAAAATTTAGGAGATGTTTGGTATGAGGTTTTGAACTAGTATTTTAAATTAGTATTTACTAAATACTCCTAAAAA
>JBBMEG010000022.1:12095249-12109090 GCA_037832605.1 Cyclanthera cordifolia
AAGGGTAGCTTCAAAATTTATCTCATAATAGATTAACTTTAAATTTATGATCATAAATATTTATTAGGAAAATTACTCCATAACAATTTTTAGTAATATTCACCTATTTTAATTATAGGATTAAATATATATATATATATAGAGAGAGAAAAAAATAAAATTTCATTTATTTTTTCAAAATTTCAATTTTACCACTATTTTAAAAATTTATTGAATATTGCTAGTGAACTGATTGAATTTATTAGTTGAATTATTGATGAAAGCTTTCGGTTGAAGTTTAACCGCTAATTAAAAGCTATCCGTCGAATTGGTTGACATTTAGGTCATTTTACAAAAACGGTTTATTTTCTGATATATATAAAATATTTTCAAAATTTTGTTATACATCGTAATATTATTATTATGAATGAAAAATCCTCTATTTATTAAAAATATAAAATGTGAAAGTTTACGTTTCAAAATTTGAATAAAAGCGCCTAGAGAATCAAATAAAAATAAAAACAAATTATTAATGGGTTGGGTTGAAAGAATGACCCACCCAAATTTCCAAAAACAGCTCTCAACCCGACGAAACCGACCCGTTTACGTTCCTATCCGAACACTGTCAATTACCCTCTGACACACTGCTCTGTGCTCCGCTCGTCCAATTCGACCGCACTCCATAGCTATCGACCTTTAAGATATTTCATTCGGCCTCGGCTGCAGCTGCTTGCTTATAAATCACTAAGGACTAGCAGCTTTCAACAGGTTCTTCGTATTGTGATTCTCTTTAAACGCTCTCGCACCTCCATCTTTACTTTCCATTACAATCTTCTGCTACGGTACTGTTTCGTGCTTCCGTTGGTTTAGCTATCGAATTGCATTTTCTATTTGTTTACGGTATGGATTCATGACACTGTATGCACCTAATGCAACTAATTGGATTGGACCGAAGCCTCATTTAGCTGTATCCGAATGTCTGTGGTTTCACGATGTATGATGATAGATTTGTGCTGGTTTTGTTTCACTTTTTTATTTTGTTACGAGGAGGAATAATGGGTGAGAGGTAGTTGTTGTTTGTGCTTGCTTGTGACTTGTGAATTGTTTGTTGTTTGAATCCGAAATTAAGAGGTGTGTGGCATTTACCTAACAATTAATTTTCTATCTGTTTACTTAACATTCAAATTCAAATGGTATAGAGTCCTACAATATGTCAACTTAAGTAAAATGGATAGGTTTCAATCAAGGAATATTGATGACTAAGTCGATAGAAAACATTGAAGTGAAATTATTAGAAGTTAGAAATATTTTGGTATATATGAAATATTTCAAAGAAAATTCCTAAGGAATATTGATGACTAAGTCGATAGAAAACATTGAAGTGAAATTAATAGAAGTTAGAAATATTTTGGTATATATGAAATATTTTTAAGAAAATTCCTAAAATTAAATAGAATAGTTCCTTGGAGTCAGTTGAAGGGTTGGGTTTTGAAAGTGTGCTCCCAGAGTAAAGTTTCGATTTTCCAGTTAAAAAAAAATCTTAAGAAAATGGTTTTTGGTTTTGTGAACATTTAAGAATCGGATGTGATCAGTTTTACCCACGTAGCTCGCAATTGAGAGCTTGTATGTTTTTTTTTTTTTGAGTACATGGCTTCCATGTTCTTACATCTGTAAAGAACCAGCCATTCATATAGACTAAATTTATAAAGAGAAGAAAGATGAATTAGTGACAACAACAACCATAGGCAAAAAAGAACTCTCGGTTCTTACTATTTTCTAACTTACTCTCTCACATGATACAACTATAGCCATTAGCAGTCTTTTTTTACTTTCAGAATCAAACATTTGACATATAACATCTTTATTAATTCGAGAAGATGAAATTATTTGGCATTCTACCGTGAATATTCTGCGTATATTTATTTATATTTTAACAGAAAAATGATTTTTCTGGACGTTGTGGTAACATACTGCTGTTTTCTGTTCATAATTTTCACTTTGTACAAGTTGTGAAAATAATGTGTTGTTTTCAGTATAATTGGATCATACGTTATACTGAAATGTTTAACCGTACAAATGTAAATGTAATTATGCACTGCAGGTGATAAAGAACCTAAAGGCGTAATTGCTTACAGTTTAATTTGATAGAGGACAATAGAATCTCTTGTTCATGCTCTTGAACCAGAGGTTGCAAGGACTATATGATGAGAACCAAATTGGTATTCGTGCTTTGTTACAACAATAGAGAGACAAGCTTGTACTCGAGGACTCCTTGATCATGTTATGCCACCAAATGCACTATATCTGAGAGAGCATCCGACGCGGGCCGCAACATGCCTTTATAAAGGCTCAAGTGGAACGCGGAATGAGCTTTTGAGTTCGTCATGCACCCAACAAAGGGCAACGACAGAAAGGGACTAACAAGACGTGACACTTGCATCGCACGAGGTAACTAGTGCAAGAATCTATAGAATGCGGCCGCTTGAAATACATAATGGCACATCAACAAGAAGGAGAATCTCCATATTGAGACCTCTCAATAGTTTTAGAACAATATATTATATAATAGTTTTAGAACCTCCCTTACTCTTGAGAACCTCTCTCTCAAACACAATAGGTAAATTTTCATTGTGGTTGCATTCCAATGTTGGTTGCAAATACCCGAGAAGAGGAAATTTTCTTTTCTTTTTTTTTTTTTCGATATGAAACAATTTCATTATAACATGAAATTCATAAATACATAACTATAAAACAGGGGATTGCTTATGCCCCCATGGTTAGAATAGAGCCAATTGTAAATGAGTGTATTATAGCTATAACTATAAAACAGGGGGGATTGCTTGATCAATGTTACAACGGAGTAAGTGATTTTGTCCACGAAGCACTCGCAAGTTGTAGCTTTGTCTCGGAAAACTCTACTATTCCATGTATGCCAGCAGAATGCCCGAATGAAGCTTTCTCAAAGGATTTTTTTAGTCTTCTTGTATGGATGATTCCCAGCAAGAGTGAGGGATAGTAAAGTGGATGGATCACCAGGTAATGGAAAACTCCATTCGAACGCATAGCGGATTCGATCCCAGAAGGCTGCCGCAAATGTGCATGATATTATGAGGTGTGCCTGTGTTTCAGAATCTTGCATTTGTAGCTTGTCGTGTGTATTAATGACTTTGTAGTATAGTTTCCGCATGTGGAATTTGATTTTTTTTTTTTTTTTTGGATATCTGTCTCTCCAAATGGCTTCAAAAATTGAATTCTATTTATATTAATATTCAATGTAAATATTCTTACACAGTTTTGACCATCAATATATTCAAAAAAAAAAAAAAAAACTCTTTAGAGTTGTGGCAATTAGTGTTTTTTTGATATTATTCTCATTTGTTGTTTACTCTTTTAAAAAACATATATATTCAATAGTTATCTTTCCTTCATTTTTCTACGTTTTAAGAAAGAAGAAACACTTTGTTAGGTATCTGATACCAATTTCTTACCGAGAAAATTATAGAATAATACCAAACAGAATTTATAAGGAAAGTAATGATAAAAGTCCAATAAAACTTGATAGAGCGTTTATAATCCAAAGCTACAATCAACACAAACTAGAATGGAATAACAATATGAAGTATAAAAGGAAATGATACGCTAACCGGTGAATTCGAGAGCACCGAAACCTCTCCTCCAAGTCCTATGACTTAGCCTCCAAAATAAGACCTTCTTCACTACTCCTCACAATACATTATTTATACCCAAAAGGATCCTTCACCACTCACCCTCTAACCAAATACTCTAGAGATCTTCCCAATTTGCCCTTTCTAGAATGTACACTAAAATTAGGAGTCTTACGCACTTACCAAACAATTACAAGTAGTATCATAAGTTGGACTAATGATCAAAGAGCATTTTGAAAATCTAAGAGATTATAAGTTCTATGGTTATCCTATATATAAAATAATTTTTTACGAGATTTTCTTGTAGGGTTATGTCACATGAGAATAATTAAGTTTTGCGTAAGTGGGCTCGGATGTGGATATCTAAAAACAATACGTCCGAGGACTAAGTGAAATAATGTTCAAAAGATTTCCCCAGTTAGGTAGCTAATGGTTTGGCGTGGTCCATTGTTATCCGTATTATGAAATGTTACCTGTTTTGCATGAATTCTTACATTTCAGTTCCTGCAGATATATTAATACTATGCTTATTTTACGATGTTAATACAAGTTTTCATTATGCAGAGTCATTCATTATATATGATCTTTATTATATGCTTCACTAATTTCGATACAGAAAACAGGTAGGTTTTGCTAGACATCTTCACTGTCTAGACTTTGTTTCCTCTTGATGTTTGTTGGACTATAGTCGTTTGATGAACATACATCAATTATTACAGCTCAAAGGTTTTGTTATCTAGAAAGGCACACCCACGCCATCTTCAATCAGCAGAAAATATACTTGAAGTTATGCATCATGATCGTTCTGCTCCGTGCAAATTGATATTTGTGCTAATCATTTGTGTTGAATGTTTAGAGGTAAAAAGTGTTTTTTTAGCCATTGTAAGTTTTATTTTTCTATTATTTACATTATGTAGCCAAAAGTGATTAGAAAGCAAGCAGAGACATTATGAAGAGCTGTTAAAAGGAAACATTGAATTAGTTTCTTTAAAAAAATAGTTTTAGAAACGTCCTTCACTTAAAATTACTACGGGTAATGAAAGTGTTTTGGATATAGAATTGTAGAGTGATTATTTTGAGTGATTATAAATTTGAATTTTTGGAATAATTTGTTTGGATGTGATTATTTGTAGAAGAGACGTTGAAGTTTATAGTTTATTTGAATGATGACTTTTGTAGAGTGATTAGAGACAATACTTTGTTTGGATGTGGTTAGAAATGAGTGATTCTTTTGAAGGTTTACAAATGAATGATTATTTTGAGTGATTTGAAATGAGTTGTTAAATAAGTGATTATATTGAGTGATTAATTACTATAATTCGTTTGGATGTGATTGTTCAATCAAGAGTTGTAAAAACTCATTTGTGATAATTGGTCACTTATTTAGGTCCATCTTGAAAACAATGCTTATATCAGAAACATGCATCTAACCATCATGAAATGACCTAGTGATCAATGAGGTTTTGAGTGCACGTGATGGATTCAAATCTACGATGACTACCTATTTATGAATTAATTTCCTACAACTTTTTTTGACATCCAAATATTGTAAGATCGGCGGTACGCCTCATGACATTAGTCAAGGAGTGCATGCAAATTAGTCCAGACAGTCACAAATATCAAAAAAAAAAAAAAATCATTTACAGTACACTTAGTGTTTTGTGTAATTGATGATATGCATGCATTTGTGTTAATTATTTAATGTGACTGTTCATCTTTGTAGGGAGAGTTGGGGCCAACAAAGCATGTGCATATACACCATGAGACAACTTAATTCGTGCAACGTTGATGAAAACCAAGGAAACAATGAACTTTGAGAATACAAGATAATGATTGTATTGGTCTCTGAGTTTCTGAATGTTCTTATCATTCTCGTTTTGAATCGTTTCTTTAATGTATGTGTGTTCAGCAAGCACAATCAAACTCAACTTTTTGGTGTACCTTCCAACAACAAAAAAAAGTGGTACATAACAAAATCATATGCATCAATTTTACAGTAAGAAATGTATATAATACTGATATTCCTTTGCTACTTATACTAAATAAAGTATTGATTACTTTATTATTTGTAAGATTTGTAACAATGAATCAGTTTTGTTTTGTCAGATAAAAGGTGAAAGAAAGGCTTGCAAAAAATTTCAAGTGTTTGGATTACTGTTTGAGGCTTTTGAGGGTTCATGCTTTGCCTCTTTAATAGCCAACAAAGCAATCAAAAGAGCAGCTAAGCGCCCAGCCAGTGAATTACCAACCATTTGCTTTCATTTTGTTGGCCTTTAAGGTACCCAACTTTCTTCAATACTAACAATTCATTTATAATAATATTTTAAACTCTACATCACCATTTCTATAATCATATTGTGAGACATTTAAAAAAATAGAAGCATACTGTGATGCCCCACGATTATTTAGTCGGAGATTTCATATGTGTTTGGGAGTTGG
This sequence comes from Cyclanthera cordifolia, assembly GCA_037832605.1. Classification (NCBI taxonomy): domain Eukaryota; kingdom Viridiplantae; phylum Streptophyta; class Magnoliopsida; order Cucurbitales; family Cucurbitaceae; genus Cyclanthera; species Cyclanthera cordifolia. Next base: position 12,101,333 of record JBBMEG010000022.1, read on the forward strand.
AGTCTAATTTTAATTAAATTTATATATTTGTATTTGAAGTTTTATGTAATTAGACTAATGGTTGAAATAAAATTTTACGAGAGCTCACAATATAAACTCATAAAACTCTAATCCCTCTTGATCAATATTTTTGTATTTGCTCTCTTGTAATAATATCGTTCTCCTTTCTATCTTAGTGAACCGTGTAAATATGTATGTTTTGCTTAATTATTGTTTACAATTTCTTAACAAATAAAAAAAAAATTGTAAACTTTATTATGGAAAAAAGATTGTGTTAATTATTTTGAGAGTAAAAAGTGTATGTAGTTGCATGTAAAGTGGGAGAATATGATGAGTAGAAAGAGAAAGAATATATTCAAATGGCACTCTATACTAAAAGCATGCTTCCACTACATTACTCCAATCATGGCCTTCCAATATCAAAAGCTCTAAATTTTCCTAAATCAAATGATTTTTGTGAACATTAATGCAACTAAATTTCTTTGCGGTTTTCAAGGCTTTTTTTTTTAACTCCCCTCCTGCATGCTCTCATTTGCCTCTTTGAATGAATCAAAAATTATAAAGTAATTACTTTGAATCATTACGGATGAAAAATTATTTTGAGTAATTAAAAAAAAAGAAAAAATTCGTTTATATAAAATATTTAAGGAATGCTTATAAAAATTCATTTTTAATAACTCTATAACCGAACTAAACAAATAACACCTGATGCGTGCTTCCCTCCCTCTTCATTACTTAAAGTTTACTAATTAAAAAAAAATGTAAGAACGTGTAGTAGTTTGTGAACACCAACCTTCAATTAGATTCAAAATATTGAATTGCAACAATAAAGTACAATATATATCGCATATAAACAATTAATTTTCACGTGTGATCATTGATTAATATTATAAATTATTTTTTTGATTTTATCTTTATTATAATTTTTGGGCAAATTATAAAATTATAAAGAATATGTGGAAGCAAAATTTTAGATTGGACTACGACAGGAAGGGAAGGAATATAGAAAAATAAAAGGAATAAATAAATTTTTTTTTTTAGTAGAACTGAGGAATTGAATTACAAAAATCGATTTTTAAAATCGAATTCGTGATCATGACGTTAAAAAGATAAAAATAAATTAATGTTGATGAGACGTAAGTTAATGAGTCAAACAATAGAAATAGATCATCAGAACAATTATAACCAACATAAACCTATAATAATTTTGTAAGAGAGATCCACATCAGCACATGCCTTGTTTCATCGCCGACATAGTTAATATTAGATGCTCCTACCTCAGTAGCAAAATGGAAGTGTGACTTGACGCTCTCTTTTGTATTTTCTTGATAAATAGTTTTTAAAAGATAACAATAATAGAGTTTGGTTCATCTTCTTTTCCTAAAATTCAATAAAGGTTGGAATTAAATGTCTATTCATCACTCTTCTACGAATATAAAAATTTTGATAACAACTTCTTTTACATTTTAATAACAATTCAAACCTTTAAAGAATCTAACAAAGTCTAACATTCTTTTTACTTAGATTTTGACATTATTGGTAAATAGTTCATTATCGTTAAACGAGGTTCTTAAGGTTTCGACTATACTTCATCGAATACCCAGTAAAATTATTTTGATTATGCTTATATGCTCGCACACGCATCCATTCGGTCTACGGAAATCCAACGCGAGATAGGCATGTTGCTTCTCAATATATGTGACAATCTCCGTCGGCACAATATCAGCTGTCGTCTTTATTCAAAACAATATTTTTTCTTACCTAATTAAACAAATTTCTTTTTTCGAGCACAGATTGAGAGAAAAAATTACAAATATTAATTTAGATCGAAGTTATGATGTGTTGAACATAATTTCTTTCCCACGATAAAATAAACGCGTTTTTTTATTTTTTTCAAATAATATTTTTCTGTAGCATCTCATAGATTCTCTTACCTTCTACATTTTCACATTCCAAATTGGTCTTTGATGCAATTATTCATCCAATTATCAAATTCATTTCACATCATTCGTTCAAACACCATATATATATATATATGTATATATATATATATATACATATGTGTGTGTATATATATTATTTTCTTATTAAATCTTGTTTTAAAAAAAAATCGAGAGAGAGGTCGGTTTGCCGACGTGCTTAAAACCCCCACCATCGTTATCAGTTCTGAGTTTGTGTGTGACAGAAGAGAGAGTGAGAGAGAGAGAGAGAGAGAGAGAGAGAGAGGAGCAACAAATCGAAGCCGTAGGAAGTAAAGACCGTGTGCTTATCTCATCCTTTCCTCGTCTTCATCCCTCAATTTTCTTCTTCAATTTCCTTCGCAAGGTTATCTTCTAGATTTGATTCCTCTTCCCTCCTATTATTTCCATCCTTTACGGATTTTTTCTTGGTTCTTAATTCTGTCTAATTACTTGCGTTTTCTTTTTCGATTGCGTAACGCCTTGTTCCCTTTTCGATTTTTCGTGGCTATGATTCCTGTTATTTCTGTTGTTCATTGAATGATCTGTTTCTCTGTTTTTTCTCTTCGTAATTGGCAAATGGGTTCTTATGGAACTTCCGTATTTGCTTCAACGGTGCATTTTTCTTTCTTTTTATTTTGTGGGTTTCTATGGGAATGTTGTGATTTCTCGCTCTTTTATCATATTTTTCGTTTTTGCTTGGTGGGTTCTGTTCTGTTTGCCCTTTGATCATAAGGGTTCTATGAAAATGTTGTGATTTCTCTACTTTTATTCATATATTTTCGTTTTTGCTTGGTGGGTTCTCTTCTGTTTGCCCTTCTGATCATTTGGGTATTATGAAAATGTTGTGATTTCTCGCCCTCTGTTCATATTTTTTGTTTTTTCTTGGTGGGTTCTGTTTAGTATGGGCTGGTATTCGTTTTGACCCTTTTTTTTTTTTTCAATAAGTTTCTTTGGTTCTTCTTTAACGCAAATGCATTCTTTCTGCAGCTTGTTTTCGTCGGCTAGAATTCTCCATTTGATTGCAGAGAAATAGATTGTTGAGGAGTACATAAGCCTGTCTTACCAACGATAAAATATGGATGAAATTGATTACATGGCGGATGGCCATGAAATGGTTGATGAAATAGATGATGGGGGCGACGGAGACATGGTTTGTTTCCATCTGTTATGACCATGTATTGGCTTGTTATTAACTTGTGTGCGACCTTTTGACACTAAGATCTTTAAAATTTGTTGCAGCTTACCAAGTCGGTAGATACGTCATCGGCCCTTGCGAGGAAGGGCCTTGACATTCAAGGTATTCCATGGGATAATTTGAACATTACCCGTGAAAATTATCGGTTGACAAGGCTTGAACAGTACAAAAATTATGAAAATATTCCTTCATCCGGAGCCGCTGTTGATAAGGTATGAATTGTGATGAAACTTTTGATTTTTCCTTTTGAAACTTTATGAAGGTGTTTGGTTGTGGAATTGTAGAATGATTATAAATGGGTGGTTATTTTGAGTGATTAGAAATTTGAATTTTAGTAATAGCTCGTTTGGATGATGGTTTTTGTATAGGGATTTGTAGACAGTAGCTCGTTTGGATGGGGTTAGAAATGAGTGATTATTTTGAGGGGTTAGGAATGAGTTATTAGAAATGAATGATTATTTTTGAGTGGTTAGAAATGAGTAATTAAAATGAGTGATTATTTTGAGCGAGTACAATAGCTCGTTTGGATGTGGTTGTTTGGAGAGGAGTTGTAAAAGCTTATTTGTAATAGCTCATTAATAACGTCAAACAGACACCCCTTGTATGGGGTTCCCCGTGGTTTCGTAGGTGGCTCTCGTGACTTTATCGATATTGGAACTTATTACACAAGCCATGTAGTAATTGTATTTGTTTTTCTAGGAATGCAAAGCAATGGAGAAAGGAGGGAACTACTATGAATTTTTTCATAATACAAGACTTGTTAAGCCTACTATCTTGCACTTTCAGGTATTGCAACTGAAATTGTTTAATTCTTCCTTTTCTACTCTTTATTATTATAGTGAACATAAGTTGGTACAATATTTGACATTTTAGGTTATTTTTGGTAGATGTTAATTTATGTACTATAATTATTTTCATATGTACAACTTTTTGTGTTAAATAGTCTGTTTACTTGTAAGGTTTTATTTTAATTGTGTTCATGGCTGGCAACTGGAAAGACTGCCCATTATAAAATAAATAGAAAGTGAATTCCTTGTTTTTCCAACAATTTAGTTATTGGGTTCATGTGCCTATACCCTCTTGCTGAGTACTTTTGAGGAAAACAATTAATTTACTTTTGTTTTGCAGCTAAGGAACTTGGTTTGGGCAACTTCAAAACACGATGTTTATTTGATGTCCAACTATTCTGTCATGCACTGGTCTTCTTTAACTGGCAACTTATCGGAAATCCTCAATTTTTCTGGACATATTGCTCCCACAGAGGTAGGTATCTCGCTTATTCCTATTGTTTCGTCATATTTTAACGAATTAGAGACTGCATGATTGTCAGAGAGCAGCATATAGGCATTGCTTCTGATGTTTCGCTTTTCAAATCTGTCCATCAGTTACATAATCACGAGATTAACTTACATATTAGGTTTATACTGTGAGAGTTCGGGTATAAAAGGATTAATGTACATTTTTCGACTATTGAATATATCACTTTCCAGTTTCAAGGATACAAATCATGTTTCTCTTTTGAATCATGTTTTATTGCTGTCGATATTGTTGTATAGGAAGATTTACACATTTTCAGTGATGTAGCCATCTTTTCATGTCTATTTTTCATTGCACTCAGTTCTTACTTATTGGCTATTGCTTCTTCCGCTGCGTTTATTTTTTGTTCATGAACCACCATGGAGATGCCTAGTGGTCAACAAGGATCTTGGGGTGTTTAAGGTGATGGATTCACTCCATGGTGATTCATCAACGGAAAATAAATACAGGGGAAGAAGCAATAACCGAGGTGCGCACAAGCTGGCTCATACAGTCACGGATATCAAAAAAAAAAATCCGTTGATGGGTTCAATTACTAGTAACTAAGAGTTGGAAGTAGAATTTATGGTTCATGTGAATGTATTGTTTTGATTTCCTTTACCTTCTGTAATTTGATTTTGGATGCCTTTCCATGCAGAAACATGCTGGAAGCTTATTAGAGGGTTTTACTCAAACACAAATCAGCACACTTGCAGTCAAGGAGAATTTTCTGGTTGCAGGTGGATTCCAAGGAGAGCTTACTTGTAAGGTCAGCTCATATCTATCGACTCTTGGCAGATTTTTTCATGCTGGGTTTCTAAATTTTGTTGGTTCATTGTTGTTCGTTCATAAAATTTCAATCTACCTACTGATTATTATATTCATGGTGCACATCAAATCAGTCCTATTTTCCATGCTATGATTTTTTTTTCTTCTATTTATCTTAAATATTTTTAATTTCATTGGTTTGGTTCATTAGTGCAATTTGAGTGGAATGATGGCAAAATAAAGTGTTAGTTGACATAATTAAATTTACTTCAACCTATCAGTTTAAGCTTTTAGGTTGATTGGTTGTTTACATAAATCATAGTAGGAGGTCTTGAGTTCGAGTCCTAGTCCTTGCCGGATCGTTTTCTCCTCATTTAAAATTAGTTTCACTTGCAGGCATTTATCAAATTTCTAAGACCCACATCAAATGTTTTGGTTTATGAAATTTGGTTAGGATCCATATATTTACTTAAGGAGAACACGAGTCATGTGTAGAAAATTTAGGTAAATATAGCTGGTTATCAAACAGGGTCTCAGTTATCTTTTTTTTCATTCCTGCAGCGTTTGGATAAACAAGGAGTAAGCTTCTGTACTCGCACTACACACGACGATAATGCCATTACAAATGCTATTGAAATATATGACAGCATGAGGTACTTTTACCACTTTGACTGAGTGGTGTTTGTTTGGAGTATGCTTATGTACATAGCTCAAAACTGATATATATATATTTTTTTTTTCAGTGGTGAATTGCATTTCATGGCAGCAAATAATGATTGCAGCATGAGAGAGTATGACATGGAGAGGTTTCAGCTTTTGAATCACTTCCATTTTCCTTGGCCAGTAAATGTATGTCTCCTCCAGATTTTACATGAATGATCGGGTCTATGCCCTCGAACTGTTCCTTATATTTCTCCATTAATTTCTTCTATTACCTAACATATGACTGCTAGTGGTGATGGGTTAACCTAGTAGTCAAAGAGGGTCTTGGAGAATAGTAAAGCTACCTGTTAATTCATGATGGTGGCCACTTAGGAGTTTATTTTATATGAAATTTCTTAACGTTTAGGATTAGTTAAATTGTTTTGTGAGAATAGTCGTAGTGTGCGTAAGTTGGACTGGACACATTAATTGTTGCGTAATGCCAGGACTGCCCTGCATGCAATAGTGAAAGTTAACTTGCAATAATCTAAAAATATTGAAAGAGTTTTTTAGGGTATCGAAAGATATTGGGAGGTGATGTGGTCCCTTGTTAGGTTAGGTTAGGTTAAATGCTTCCCAGTGACCAAGTCTTTTTGTAGTTTGATTTGGTATATTTAGATTGGACCGCGTTTGGGTCGGGGACGGTCAGACTTGGCTTGGTTTTTTTGTATCCTCTTTTGTATTCTTTCATTATTTCCCATAAAATTCATTTCTCATTTAAAATAAAATATGGAATGCAACAATAATTATATCAAAGATGTTAAGACATGAATTGTGTGAATGTTCAGGGGAGATATTATAACAGTTCTTTGTTTCTATTCTGTTGCTGCAGCATACGTCAGTAAGCCCCGATCGCCGGCTTACCGTTGTTGTTGGGGATCACACGGATGGATTGATTGTTGATTCACGAAATGGAGCGGTAAGGAATTTCTACGTCATGCAGACTGAATCCCTGTCATAATCTTAGTTCTTCCCTGGGAACTATCAAGCTATTCGTTCTGCACTACACATAAATGTTCTCTGTTTGAATTTTCAGGCCATAGGTACGGTAGTTGGTCATCGAGATTACTCCTTCGCTTCTGCATGGCACCCCGACGGTCGCATGTTTGCTACAGGGAATCAAGATAAGACATGCCGAGTATGGGATATAAGGAAATTCTCATCGCCGGTCGCAGTTCTGAAGGGGCATATTGGTGCTGCTCGATCGATTCGTTTTTCATCCGACGGTCAGTTCATGGTAGTTGCCGAACCCGCAGATTTTGTACATGTTTATAGCACGAGTGCAGATTACAAAAAGAGGCAAGAGATCGATTTCTTCGGAGAGATCTCGGGGGTGTCGTTGAGTCCTGATGACGAGTCTCTGTACATAGGAATCTGGGATAGGACCTATGCAAGCTTACTACAATATAACAGGAAGCATAGTTATGGATACATTGATTCATTCTTGTAGTTGTAGTCAAATCTCTAGCAAGAGAGGTAAGAAGAAAAGGGTTTAGAAAAAGTATTTTGGTAGATGAAAAGAAAAGAAAAGAAAAGAAAGAGAGAGGTTCTATCCTTCTATGTCAAGCTCTACCAAAAATATGTGAGAGACTTGAAAGTAAGTAATTCTTGGCTGGAACTGTTTTTGATGATGTATATACATATGTTTTTGTTTGTATGCTTGAAGAAGGAAAAAAAATGAAAGGGTGTATGTTAATTTGACTACTTTCTTCTCCCTTGAGATATGTTTCATTAGCTAAACCTTTGTCCAAGGTAGAAGTTTTTTTTTTTTTTTTTTTTTTTTTTTTTTTTTTTTTTTTTTTCTTTTTTGGGAGGGGGTCAAAATTTCTCGGGTTT